>CAJUYI010000396.1:16899-42467 GCA_910591695.1 Galerucella pusilla
CTCTTCTTTTAGTGGGCAAGGTTCTCCAATGTGTTATACTCAGCTTAACTTTTCCCAATTTGCTACTTGAGCTTAACCACATATTATGCCAGTTCAGCTGCACTTTATCCTTAATGACGCACTTTAAATCTGATTTGGTGATTCTGTTTTCTGCAACTGAGAAAGATGAATTTTCTAAGGTTTGCTTTGCAACCGTATCATCGCGTTCGTTACTGCATATTCCTGTATGTGATGGAACCCAAAGAACAGATACTGTTTTATGACTGCTACTAAGTTCAGCTATCTGTTTGTTGATAAATCGTTTATTAGCAAACCAACACCCTCTCGATTCAAAGTTTGATCACATGTAAAACGTAGAACCTAGAAGGATCAAATAATATAATGAAGAATCAAACAAATCAAATGATTCTATTTTATCGTGCAAATTAGGTTGAATGAACATAAAATCACATGTTCACAATGTTATTATAGATAATTCACCTTCTATTAATATAATATGTTAAACTTTCCATTGATCAATTGATAATTTCAGTTCATTCACCATGTAATCGATTAATAACGGTAATTATCTATTTAAGTTTGTTTTCGAATAACAGAATTCAACAACCATGAAACCATTTGATTCTTGATGGACACGTACTCTTTTAATTAAAAACCAAAGTTATCATGAAAAATCAGATATTTTGAAATAGTTGTGGTTTAATACCTTACTATCGTAACACGGGTGCTGCAATCCTAATAAACCCTGGCTAAAGATGGCTTGATCGCAAATCGCAACCCTAGCTTGCACTCCTATGAGTTAGGTAACACTCAACTTGGAAATTGGTCTAATCTTTTAAAAATCGAAAAAACAATTTTGTTCTTGGAAAAATTATCTAACTACAAATTCAAAAAGTATAGTGGCCTCACTAAGGTGCAAAACTACTTCAAGGAAACTAGGAAAGCTGAAAAAATAGGTCTCCAAAAAATTCTGTGAAGTCTTAAACACTACACAAGCTGCGACATGTTTTACGAAGTCATGGCGCAAAGTTGGGTCTACACAGATATGGCTTGAGAACACCAGACGGGAAATACACCGAAAACGAGGAATAAAGGGTGCAACTCTAATAGAAACTTATTTCTCCAAAAGTAACCCAATAAGGGGAGTAAATTATTTCGAAAGTGACAACGGACCTTCAACAGCAAGCAGTACCATGGCTGGACACACATGTGGTAGCGGAAGACTGAAGTGAGCTGTGAACACCTTCCTACCTCAATCACCAGGAGGTTTGCACCAGCAAAAACAAGGCGACAAAACAGCATAGAACTGGGCTACATACTAGAAGCTGGAAAAGAGTGGTAGTCCTCCCCCTGAAAAACGGGACACAACAACAAACTAAAAATCATTTAGACCAAACACCTTAGCATTGTTTGTGTTACCACCAACCCAAATTCTGACTATATCTCAATTTAGGGACAAAAAAGGAACTCTTGCAGCACCGTCAACGTTTTAAACTTTTTCCAACCCTCTGATCCATTTCCGGCGACTCACTCCCTGCCCTCAACCTGGACCGCCGAAAAATAAATGTTTTTTTGAAGTAGTAGAAAAGAACGCAAACTATGAACTGACAATAAAATGACATTTTATGATGATAATATTTAATTTAGAATGCAACTGTTTTATTTCAAAGCATGGGGACTAGTCTTCATGTTCAAAATGCTCAATAACAAAATAGATTTTGTGTTTGAAAATATTCAGGAACCTATTTCCAATTTTATTCTAACGAAGATCCTAAGAAGACTGAAACCATCCTAATAATCGTAATTAACAAATAACAAATCAACCTCAAAACTACATGAAATTAAGGTTGAATGGAATTAAGACAGAGATTATAAAGAGAACAGATACAAAAGCCTGACAGAGAACAGTAAAAAGAGAGAGAGATGGGTGGACATACCCATTTAAATGCCCATCGTCTTATGTCGACTCCGTTCGGGTTGCTTCGCGAAATTTGTCAACAGGGTTGTCAATTTGCATAATATTTCCTTCAACTTACGATCATAGGTCAAATATTTTATAAGCATTTTTTTAAGTGTGATAGTTATACAGATACAAATATATTCGATAATTACTTGTTTTAAATCAATTTTATTAACATGAAAAGAATTATACAATTAAATAGATTATAATGTATTAAAATTATACCATAAATATATACTTTTTTCACAAACCTTGGCAACCATGCACAATAACGGTGACGGCTAACCTAACCTAACATAATCAAAACGTCAAATCATGCTCAAAATCACTTGTAATCTGTTCTCAAAATTCATAACGCCATTTTTGTTTGCTTCATTGTTTGAAGGTGTTCAATCGGCGATATTAATTGCGTTATTTGACTAATCGATTGTGCGTTGTGGTAATATTAACTATAAAAATATAGGGGTATAGATTATTATTCTCATAAAAGGGATAAACATCACGGCGTTCATACAGAGACTGTCCAAATAAATTTTATTCGGAAAGAAAAATAAAGTTCTTTCGATTTCCAAAGGATGAGAGTATTTAATTCAATATCCCGGCCTATGATAAAAGAAATTTTAAAGTTTTTATATTAACTTTGGTGCTAAAAATTGTTATCAAAATTCTCTCTTGCATAGGTGTATATTGTATTCCCTTTGAGAATAAATAAATTAAGAATTATTTGTACTTTAAAAGTTGGTTGATTTTTGTAATTATTTGTGTTATCTAAAAATGTATTTATTAATTAATCTCCCAAGAGTAATGACTATTTATAACAAATCATAGGAATGTACATATAGGTATTTAATAAATACATAAATATATATTCGATTATGATTATTGTTTTAATTCATGGCGCAGTTTTAAAGATTTAGTGGAAACTTCAAAAAAACTAGATCCGGCACTAGAAATTGTTATTGTCCCCGAGTCAACACTGCAATTTGGTAAGAAATTCAGAAAATATTTTAAACTGGCAACATCGCGGCCATACCGAGTTAAAGGTCCAAGGTCATTAACGACGGAGCTGAAAATCGTTTGGTGCTTTACCGGGATTTGTATCTGTTCTCTTTATAATCTGTGGTTAATACGTGATAGTTCTGACACTAGATAGTAAGCTCCTGTCAAAAAAAACACAGAATTCTAGTGTACAGCACAGGCTGTTGCAGGAAGAGACACTTCCTTCAGGTAATACAACTGAAGGAACTACTCTAAGCTATTCCTCTGAGTAAAAAAGAGAAAATACTTTGTGGGTGCCAATCTGGACCCAATGAACTCCAACAATAGTACTTTTGATATTCAGTATTACCATAACCCACTCCCTATCCTTTGGAATTTTGATAAAGTTAAAAACAAATCACCATCTTGTATTTATTGCGTGGTAAATTTCAACAGTTTCAATACATAACTTAATGATCAGTCCTAGTGATCATTTATTATTGGTTAAAATTGAATGGTATCCGGCGCAAGTTATTTAAACTTACAGTTCAATGTATTACTATTAGACCATAAGTTATGAATAGCGATCTTTCTTTCTGTATAAAAATCTTCATCTAAAAATGAAGTTGAAATTCTATACAACGATTATCAATTTATGCATTCATCTAAACGTGACGACAAAACATGCATTCTTTTAATTTTATAATAATATACCTACGCAATTGTAAGTTATAATACAAATATTCTAATTTTCTTCGCTTTCTTACATCGAAAGCAAAAGTAGAAGAAGAGACATGTAAACTTGGCACGAAACTGTATAAAGTTTTATATAAAATTTACTTTCAAAGTAATCGAGCAATTATTCCTATAATAATTATAATTAGATACGAAAGAATATTAAACCATACAATTTTGTGAATTATAAAGAACTGAAACGATATATCACCCGTTATAAAGTCAATTTCTGCCATATCACACACTGAATTTTTCCATCATATGCCCCATTGTGAGAATTTTATAATACCATGGGCTGTTTCGATTATAAGAAGAATGTAAACTATGCGGAGTGGAAAAAGGAACATTCATTCACACACTTGCGGAATGCAAAGCAATACAGAATTTTAGGGCACAGCAATTAGGAGACTACTGGATAAAAGAGGGACATTTACCTAAAATAAATACTGTGGATATCCAAAAATACCCTCAGTGAATAGGTCTAAAGGAACTACTAGTCTGTCATACATTCCTCAGGAATTGAGTAGAAGAGGGGGGCATAATAAATATTTTGAGTTTCAATGAATATCTCCACAATATGAATAATAAACATGATTTTTCTATATTTCACAAACCATCACATATAGACATTACAATTCATAATAGTTCGGTCTACCCATTCAGTCATAAATTAGCAGCTTTCAATAGTATGAGACATACACTTTTAACAGTTCCATTAAATACTGACAATTACAACAAAGAACCAAATATGATGAAACAAATAGCAGTTGATAATAATTACGATCCAAATTTAATAGACAATATCATAAATAAAAAGATACTAAAACATACTCTAGAACAAGTATTTCCTTCTAATAAAAACAAAAGTAATCAATTAAAAAGCTTAACATACTTTGGAATACCATTCTTAAAAATCAAATCATTTTTAGAAACTTTAGACTTAAATATTTGCTTCAAAACTGATAATTTATCTAAATTCATTAAAAACAACAAATCTTCAAAATTGAACAAAATTTTCATTATACCTCCACTCGTTTGAGAAAGCTACTGTGTTAGCAGAACGCGTCACATCTCTAATTTTATTAAAATGCAGATTTTAACAAATTAAATTGTTTCATTTCATCATTTAGTATGGATCTACATCAAGTAAAAGCCTCATCTATTCAATCTCAAATCTCACGGATGTATGTTGTGTTATAGGTACATCTCCACTTAAAACCAATTTTGATCAATTTTTTTGGTATGTTTTGAAGAGACTCTGAACATTAAGATTCACAACTGGTTACGACAGGTGACGCTGCAATCGGGATCACACTTAACTTCTTCAAAACAGCTGGACCAGTTTTAATCAAATTGTTTTTTGTTGCTCAAGTCCCTATATGAATAATTTTCGTAATTGGTTACAGTAGGTGACGCTGCAATCGGGTTCTATCTGTACTCCTCCAAAGCGGACCGATTTTGATGGAATATTGCAAAGGAAACTTTTTTGGTGCGTCGATTTTAAAAAAATTGGTCAGATTTCCGAAAAAACTACTTGCTCAAAAAGTTGTAGAAAAGTTCAGGAAAATCGGAATTTTCAGAAATAAGCATGTTAATCAGAACCAAAAGAAAAGAATGGAGTTTTGAGACGATTTTTTTGGTACGATAATTCGAAAAAATTAATAAAATTCCCAAAAAAAATTACCTGGTCGAAAAATTGGATAAAAGTTTTAGCAAATGGGATTTATATGGAGGATATTCTATATAAAAGTGCAGTGAGTAGGTAATCTCTTTTTTTCAAATCAAAATAGTTTGTATGTAAAGTATGTCTGTTTTGGTTTTTCATGAATTGAATATTCAAGTTCATTTTCAATATCAGTTATCGTTGAGAGTGGGAAGTTTATTGATTCAATTTTCTCCAATTCTAATGGAAATTCAATTTTTGGGAGCGTCATTCCACGTCAAATGGACCAATAGCTGGAATCGACCCTTTTAGATTTGGACGAATTTTGATCAGATGTTTTCTTTTATCTCGAAAATGCGATACCTGGCGCTACAAAAAAAAATTGAAAAATCTCGGACTGAAATTTTGAATTATTATAAATTGTCAAAATCTAATGAGATCTATTCCAGCTATTGGAGCAATCCGGGTGTAAATTATATATTATTTAATATCAAAACTCTCCTACACATAATTCATAATTCGTATATTTTGGAACAAAAGTGTTAAACATTTTTCAGATTGGTGTTTCAATAGGTTCCAAAAGCGGAGACGCATGGTGAACTGTTTAATTTAAAAAAAATTAAGGAATTATTGTTCCGTGAAAAGGAATAAAGTACGGTCGAAAACTGATATATAGTAGTGTGCTTGAATTATTATATACAGGGTGGCGCATTAGAAGCAGTCCACCTCAAATATTGTTGGCGGGGGAGGTTTTTGCAGCAAACCCCGAGACACGTTGATTTTGGTTTCGAGTGAGACAGCTTTTGATTGTTAACTTATGGTTGTACGGTCATCCCCCTAGAAGGGGTGACTACCTCTTCGAGAATCTTTAATAGCATGGGGGGTCGAGTGGCACATAATTTGATCGATTCTCTTCAAAGACATGCTAACATTCTTGTGTTGAGTGTTAAAATTTATGACAAAAATCAGCTATAAGTGTGCGTGAAAGAAATGAAGAAAAAGTTTTGATCAAAGTAACTGTTCAAATTGTGATCCGCTCACCTCCACCCCTTTTAGAGGGATGACTGTACAACCATAAGTTAACTATCAAAAGTTGTAACAAAATCGACGTGTCTCGGGACTTGCCGCAAAAACCTCCCCCGCCAACCATAATTTTTTGCGCCACCCTGTATAAAAATCGACTCGTTCAAGCTTTTTTATTATTATATAAAAATAGATAAATTTATAGATTGTGTAGAACAGTGTTGCGGATGTTTGTTTTTGTTGAACATTATAATAAATTAAAATATTTCAAGTATATAATAGATTCACTTTTTACTATAAAATAAAATGTTTGCAATCCGGAATTATTATATCACAAAGAACAGTTTTGAAGCGTGTCACTCTATTGGATTATACAATTTCACTTTTTGCTGTATATTCTACAAAAGTGAAGAAATTAACTAATGAGATACTCATTTCTTTCCTACGTTACATTTCAGTCACTTCTACCAACATTTAAGTGAACAAATAATTATTTTTAAAAGTACATCGTCAATTGAAGAGTTGAAGAAACTATTGATTCGATTGTCGTGTTATTTCAAAATATATCTTTCTTAATTTGTGTGTTACAGCGATTAAAGAAATACTTTCAATTGACGATTAGAAATAGCTGTATATACAGGGTATTTATGTTCCCATAGTCACGAATTGGAAAATTACACTAGGCCAAAAAACCACCTCTCGAAGAAAAAAATTGATTCTGAAAGCGAAATAATGAGAGCAGATTAGCACGAAAGGATAAAAAACAAGTATAAAAGGACAAAGAGGAGGAAGAGCAACAGCAATTAGTTCAAAATAGAATTTAAAAAGGACCTAAAACTTGATAAGTGAAAACAAAATTTGTTTCAAAATACAATCCTGTCAATATTTTTTTTTGAATAGCAAAAATCATTATTCATTATAAAATGAGCTAATTAATTTCTATGTTGAGAAAATATGTAACCCTGCTTTTCAGGGGTAAAACAACAAAATTTCTGAGAGAATATTAGCTGTTTGGTTCGACCGAATGTATTATGGATCATAAATCATCCAAATAAAATGATAATACTCAACAGCAAGGAGCCTTATGTAATGTATACAGGGTGTACCAGGAGTTCGTACCAAAAACTTGGGAGGTGATAGAAAGGCTGAAAATAATGATGGTATTTCATATGAAATTTTTTCTTTACGCCTTTCGTTAACGAACTATAGGGCTCTAAAGTTGGGAATGAAAAATGGTTTTTTATTTACAATTATCAAATGGCTGATTGGATATCGGTAATATTTTAACCGTTAATAAACACTATAATTGCACACTTTTTGGCGTGATATACAAGTCTACAACTTACTGGTGAACTCAGGTACCTACCGACTAAGTTAAATGGTGGATGCGCTGTTTTTTTTGTGAGTAAAACTTTTTTCAGTTATAAATGCAATAATTGGCTTTTGTGAACATTTTCACGGATATGAAGTCCTCTTGTGACATCTTGATAACATTAACGGTTTAAGAGATACGGGCAATTTTATGTCGCACTGCACACCTATTGGCGCATTCACATTTATTTTCAATGAACAATTACAGGAAGCATCCTGTATTATTAGCAAATTATTAATAAATTGGTGTAATTATTCTGTGTTTTTCATAATTAACGAATAATTTCATATACAAATTCTGCAAATATTCATCTTCCGTATTGATATGCGGATATCACAATTCTTTTTGTTTTTTTTTTGCTTTTTCATGTGAATGGTCAGGAAACATAACGCATTTGAATATTCCCAAATAAAGTTGGGAATAAATCTATTGTTACATTGCTACCACCTAGAGACTGTTAAGGCCACTGAAATAAAACGATAATATTTTTTTTTCTCTTCCCTAAATTTTTTAACAACGCATTTTGACATTGTTTTGAGTGACAATTACCAAAAAGGTATCGATCACCCTTGACGACGGTTTGTAAGTCAACTTACCACCCTTGGGTGGTAATACTTTATGTCATATAAAACATGTATTTTATTTATTTATATGGATATTTATAGTACAACTATCACAATTATAAACATTATTAATAAAATTTGGATGAAGATTTTCTAGTTTTTATATAAAATGTTCTGACTCCATAATTTCTCCATCTTCAACTAACTTTTTTGTTACTCTTGAAGTACTGCTTCTGGCTTCGCAGATTGCAGATTCCCATCCACTATATCACTTGAGAGATAATAAAGTGGCCAACGTTCTTCTAAGAGAGTGTTCAGTATACTTCTTGAAGTTCTCAAAGCTCATAAATTTAGCAATTTTACTTGGAATTGAAGAGTCTGGTTTAAGCACATTCCATTTTGATATCGCATGATGTAGCGAGAATTGAAATTCTTCATGTAGAATCTCATAACAATGTAATTTCCAACTTTTTTGACATGACAAACACTGTTAATTTACGTTCCATTTCATTTTGCCTCAATTCAACATTATCCATTATCCACTAGAACGGTACGCTCCAACAATTTCCATCATCATTACAGCATTCATCATCAAATAAATATCATCGGAGGCTTTAAACAGGAATTTGTTTACATCTTTCCTGTCAAACACATTAGATTTTTGGAACTTAAGTTCTTTACGTCAGGTTATGTTTGAGCGACCGGGGGTCGCGACGCAAAAGATCTGACCGTTACGTTACGTTATGTTACGTTGCTTCGTTATGTGCCTTGCTTGCGTGCGTGTGCTCTCTCCTGAGTCTCTCTCTCGTTTACGAAGCGGCGATTCATACGCTTCGGCCGGGAATCGAACCCGGTCCGCCCGCGTGGAAGGCGAGCATTCTACCACTGAACCACCGATGCTATATTAAAATTCTATGCAAAGCTGGTATTCGCAGTGCTGGTGATCTACTTGAATTTGTTCGGATAAATATTTACTATTATTTCCATAATTTTTTTTGCGCAATTGATCTTTTTTGTTTATTCACAGCATCGTTTGCCAGGACGGTAGGTTGTGTTTACTGGTTTCTAAGTTTAACACGTCGGTAAGTGGTTTACTTACCGTTCAGACGTCGAAAAGTAATAAATAGCATAAAAACAATTTCACCAAAATGCAAAATATATTTTAAACTGATCGAGAAGTATAAATGTCACTTTTGACATTTCGTTCATTTCGAATAAATTCAAATTATTTTATTCGGAATTTATTTCAATACGATCGCGCAAAATATGGTATAAGCATCTCGAACGTTAAGGGTAATTACAACGTTTGCATGTAGATTCCTCTCGTAAAATTGGACAAAATGATATGAGGATTAAGGGGGTCTAGCACATTTACTTTTCGAAATACAGGGTGTTGAAATTTTGAAAACTTGAATATTTTAATTCGATAACTTTAAAATGGATGAATAAATTGATTTGACATTTGGCAGGTTGTTTTTAAATATAAAAGGGCATAATTTCATAGAAATAGTAGTTTGTGCAACTAGTGTGGATATGATGGCCATATCGCACGAGGACGAAGTTTGAGCACGACGCCGTAGGCGGAGTGCTCAATTTAAGTGCGATTTGGACAATCCACACGAGTCAAACAGCATATTTGTCCTACGACCAACTTAAGAAAAAATCTAGAAAATAAAAATTTCTATAAACTGTAATATAACTTCAAATTGAAAATTTAACAATTCAATTTCATGTTTCCACTAATTTTTTTGTGGTAAACGTACAGTTCTTGAATGTCCAATTTGTATAACGCTACGGTTTCCCTTTTTAAATATACGATGCTGTTATAAGTAGTTGTTGCCAGTCGGACTCCCTCATGAAGGGTACCGTACCATAATCTATAATAATGAATATTCTGCTAAATACTTCAAACGTCTACCTGTTGTCGTTATTAATATCAAGCAGAATAATTATTTAAATATAAAATTAACAATAAAAAAAAACTTCTTCACGGGGAATCGAACTCGGGTCTACCGCGTTAGAGTCTGGTTTGCTTACTACTCGACCACCGAGGAATATGCAAATTATTTATCTATAACGTCAGATGCATTACATAATTTTTGCTTAAAAGGAACTAAAGTTCCTACCGTGTGTCCCGCGACACGTTCTACCTTTTTTTGGTTTATTCACGTCATTTCTTCTTTTTAAGAATGCTCGAAGTTTAGGATGCTTGGAAATATCTATGCTTCACTTTATGAAAAGGGTGGACTTCAGCATGGAATATTCACGACATAAGCTTGATAGATAGATAGATATGAATATAGTTTCCAGCAATTTTTTATAAGTTTGTAATACCGTTTTTTTTCTCTATTTTATGATAAATAATTTCTGAGATACAGCGGGTAACCTCTTCTAATCAGACACTCGGTACAATATTGTTCATATACAATAATTGATAAGCGTGATTCTTAAAATTATTGTCAATATTCATCCGAAATTATGTAAAACTCATATTGAGACATTGTACAACTTAATTTATTTTTAATATGCAAATTCTCAATTGTCCCAATAAATCACGAGTTGATTCATACGTTGCGCATCGAGGTCGAATTTACTACTTTAATCAACTTTTGTGTTTTGAAACAAACTATTTCATACCATTGTGCAAATGGCATTTTTATTAATTTTCTCTAAACCAAGTATTTATAATTTAATCATGTACTTATTCTAAATGTAAAACTGATGAAATGGAAATGCAGTACGGACAATAGGTCGCGTTCAGCGATACTGTCATTAAAAAATTGATTTTTAATTACGTTTTATTTTATGATTTATTGATTTGTTGCACTGATTAACTTTTACTCTCAAGGCTAACGGAAGATATTGATTTAAGTATCTAATAAAATTAATTGATAATAACAACCCACAATAACCTCAAAGATAATTATTATATTAATGTTGAATCTAGATCGTATCTGAGCGGTTTATTCTTTGACGTGAAATTACAGGGTGGCTTATAAATTTGTCGGAGGTATACACCACGGAATCAATTGATTATATTTTAAAAAAATCTCTGGAAATGATAAGTCGGAAAATACGTTACCAAAACCACTCACAACAAAAGAAATTTTTTTTATTGGTGAACCATTTTACCTATTTAAAGCACGCCTCAGCGTGTTTAAATCGAACTTTAAAAAACGCGCGTGTTTTTAAGTTACCGTGGCAACATCAACAACTCGAGAAACGAAGTCTAAATCTATGGTCTAAATCATGTCTAAATGACAATTTTTTTATTATTGATCTGACAGGAGTAGTTTGTAACGTCAAAACTTTTATTCGAACAATATTTAACATTGTCAAATTTATAAATTGAAATGGAAAGTGCCGTTGGTATTGTTTGAAATATTAATATTTAGATTTTTCAAATCTTAGGAAATGGTATTTAAATTAATACTATTGACATTCACAGAACTCAATAAGGTTGAACTTCCATCAAAATACAAATTAGTTATATGTTTTTCTCATTTCCATGTCTACTCAAGGTATACATCCTATACATTACGAATTCAACCATTTGACATTTAGTTCTTATTTCCATCTATGATTTCCATTCCTTGTTGTTGTAGTAGTTATAGACCAGTATTTATAATTTCAAAGTGCACCAATAAAAAAAATAGCGTGAAGTATTCGTGGATAACTGGTCTTTAAAACACTTGCTCTATTTCTAAAAATCGCGCGTGCTTTAAATACCTTAATATCCAATTATACTTTAATATACTATTAACAAAAATAAGAAAAAATCTAAATCAAGCACCATTTTTTTCTATGATCACAACTGAAATTAAAAAGGTAGAACGTCTCGCGGGACACACAGTAGGAACTTTAGTTCCTTTTAAACAAAAATTATGTAGTACATCTGACGTTATAGATAAACAATTTGCATATTACTCGGTGGTCGAGTAGTAAGCAAACCAGACTCTCACGCGGTAGACCCGGGTTCGATTCCCCGTGAAGAAGTTTTTTTTTATTGTTAATTTTAATCTTAAATAATGATTCTGCTTGATATTAATAACGACAACAGGTAGACGTTTGAAATATTTAGCAGAATATTCACTATTATAAATAATGGTACGGTACCCTTCATGAGGGAGTCCGACTGGCAACATCTACTTATAACAGCATCGTATTTTAAAAAAGAGGGAAACCGTAGCATTATACAAATTGGACATTCAAGAGCTGTAAGTTTACCACAAAAAAATTGGTGGAAACATAAAATTGAATTTGTTAAATTTTCAATTTGGAGTTATATTACAGTTTATAGAAATTTTTATTCTCTAGATTCGTAGAAAAAATATGCTGTTCGACTCGTGTGGATTGTCCATATCGCACTCAAACGATTGAGCACTCCGCCTACGGCGTCGTGCTCAAACTTCGTCCTCGTGCGATATGGCCATCATATCCACACTTGTTGCACAAACTACTATTCCTATCAAAATATGCCCTTTTACATTTAAAAACAAGCTGTCAAATGTCAAATCAATTTATCCATCCATTTTAAAGTTATCGAATTAAAACATTCATGTTTTCAAAATTTCAACACCCTGTATTCCGAAAAGTAAATGTGCTAGACCCCTTAATCCTCCTATAATTTTGTCCAATTTTACGAGAGGAATCTACATGCAAACGTTGTAATTACCCTTAACGTTTAGATGCTTATATAATTGTTTGCGCGATCGTATAGAAATAAATTCCGAATAAAATAATTTAAATTTCTTCGAAATTACTTTTCGACATCTGAACGGTAAGTAAATCACTTACCGACGTGTTAAACTTAGAAACCAGTAAACACAACCTACCTTCCTGACAACCGATGCTGTAAATAAACAAAAAAGATCAATCGCGCAAAAAAATTATGGAAATAATAGTAAATATTTATCCGAACAAATTCAAGTAGATCACCAGCACTGCGAATACCAGCTTTGCATAGATTTTCAATGTAGCATCGGTGGTTCAGTGGTAGAATGCTCGCCTGCCACGCGGGCGGTCCCGGTTTCGATTCCTGGTCGAAGCATATGAATCGCTGTTTCGTAAACGAGAGAGAGACTCAGGAGAGAGCACACGCACGCCAGCAAGGCACTTAACGAAGCAACGTAACATAACGTAACGTAACGTAACGGTCAGATCTTTTGCGTCGCGACCTCCGGTCGCTCAAACCTTACCTGGCGTAAAGAACTAAAGTTCCAAAAACAAAAACCTCAATTCAATGTTCAATTGTTCGGAAATCTGTTACTGTTTAGGTAAAGATCGCATTCATCCCAACAAAGTTGATTAGGTAGCAATTTTTCAGAGTGATCCATCTTTCAAGTATCATTACAGTTTTCTGTAATGATACTTTATTGTTTCAAGCCCATGTGGCTTGTTGTCAGATTTTTTGAGTTGTGGTTTGCAGTCGCTATTGTCACGACCTTTACACTTCCGTTACTGTATTGAATGTGATTTTGGTGTCTTCTTCAGTCCGGGATTGAGCTCTCGGACGGAGAACATATACCTTGTACTGATGAGGCGCTAATACGCCGAAATCGATCTACAAGTTATGTTGTCCCTTCTAATTGCAAACCAGAATGGTTGGTTTAAATATCTTGTATATATACCAACCTCGTTTGACTTTGAAGTGTAATTCAATAGCACTTGATGCCTATAGCCCGGGAAGTAGTTGTTGCTTCTCTGTTGAACGGCACTGTTTTTGAAAAATATTTTTTAAAACTTATAAAGCGTTAGAATAATTATCATTCTGCGATATCTAATAATCCATCATTTCTCAATTCTTATGAACGTGCTAATCTTGATATAACAACATAACCTAATTTTATTTGCTAAAAAATGACTTCAACAATTATTCATTCATCCTCAACTTTAATTTAGTTCAATAGTTCTTAGTTGTGTTAATTTATTTTCAATAAACAAATGTCTGAAATAGCTTCAAACAATAGATATTCATGATATAAGTGTCGCAAAGATTCATATTACGAAATGAGATGGGAAATTTGTCTTGATAACCCATTGAATATCGTAATATGAATTTACGATAGGAATATAGTACATTATTCTACCTACTACCAATAATGTCAATTATTTACACAAAATTAGTCAATATTCCTGAAATCAATGATATTAGAATCATGTAACAAGCAAACGTTGCACTCATTGTTGATTTATTTTGCGAACTGTCAATTGTCAATTGTATCGACATGAGTTCCGACTGTGTGGATTCTGATATAGAACTTGCTGCAAATAACGCAATACAAACCCTAATACCCGCTAAATTCCGCAATAGATACGAAAAAAAATATAAGCGGTTCGTTCATTCCATTTAATTTTACTTTACCGCACTAGTGCGGTAAGGTATCTCATTACGAAACTCATATCAGTATCGTAATGTTTGATATAATATATTGGCAGTAGGTAAAATTATGTTATGTCATCTTATATATTTATTGATAATGACATTATGATGGGGAAGACCACTGAGAGATGAAATCCTTTCAAATATATTCCAATAAATGTGTCAAAGCCGCATTTAATAGATTTCTTGTTGTCTTGAAATCAACATATTAATTCAAAATTGAAAATTGTGCTTCGACGTAGTAACCCCTAACATTATCTGTCCACAGGTATACGAATTTACTGTAATAGAACTCATATGATTGGCTGATGCTTAAGATCGGTAGACGTGTGAGGGCTAATGCGTCACACTGCAATACACCAATGAGAGCAGCCTTTACAAATGGCGCGTATAATTGTTCATTTGAAATGGAAATTATTGTCTTCTTGTTTTACTTGCTCAGATCTGATCACTTTGCTGTTATTATTTTCTATAACTTGTTGAAGTTGAGCATAATATTTTTTAGCAAAATCAGGATCTAAAATCGGCAATAATATTTAAAAATTGGAAAAATTAAAATTTGTAGTTCAATCTTACGATTCTCTAAATGAACAGCGGTGGATTTATGGATTTATGCACTGTTATTTCATATTCACCCAAAGTGAATTTCACCATTCCTTCCATAACAAATCACGAGGAAGTAAGCAAAGATATGAATTTAATAAACGTAGTTGATTTGTTCATAGAATCATAAGCAAAGCATTCCAAAAATGACAGTAATGACACTTCTTACAGATTACAACGGTCTTGGGGAACGTTTTGAAACTTTGACAAACAATTTCATTCCTGAAGTCATTAAAATGATCAAGAAAATGAACCGTTTTAAGACAGTTTTCAAAGAAAAAATGCCCCAATGCAACTTAAGATATTTCTACAATGTCTTCAAGATTAAGAGATATTACATTTATCATCAAATATTCTTTATCACAAGCCCTTATCAAAAATTTTTCTACTTATCGTCCTTCCAAGACCGTTCTATGTCTTATATAGTTCTTTTCACCATCTAAGAAACTGACCTGACTTGAGATGGGATAATGACATGTAATAAAGCCATAAAAGTATCAGCCGTGACAAGGTCGTATTTATTTTGTAGGCAAATAATAAATTATTACCTGAAAAGTCTATAAGACTCTTGGGTCATTCTCATCATAAATTTTTTCTCTTTCATCAGATATAGTGCGGCTCTTCACGGTAAATCCGAAAAGTTTTATGGTTTTATTGCATCTCGAGCCTAAGTCAAGTCAAGTCAGTTTCTTTCATCTTGAAAAGAACTATACCCTTTCGACTTACTCTTAGATAGGCTGTGAGATTAGTATATTTCCAATATCAAGGTTTTTTTTTACTTTTATAACGGCATTTAGCGTCAGGCTCTCCGGTCACATGGATGAAATTGCATACTTCTTCTCCAAATTTAAGACATACGATAGCACTACTACCTCTTTTATTGCCATTACGCCCCTGAAGGATTATCTCAGGAGCAAAATCATTTTCTTGTATTTTTCATAAACTTTACTTCACAATGACATTTCCTGCATCATTAATCACTACTACCTGCCTCTAGCTTGTGGGCTTTGGAACCAAGACGAATTTATGCAGTTCCAATCTATCAGACAAATAATCATTTTCATGTTCTTACTGATGTTATTTTTTCATGCACTTGTACGTTTCAGGGTTGTCCCTGATAACTGCTCGTACATTTTTTCAACAATATAATTTATAGTATATTGAAAAGTATTGTTTAATGCTTATTAACAATAAAGATCATTTATCTACACCTCTGCAAAATGTGACAAAATGTTCTCATACAAATTAACTCAATTAAATTTTATTCAAAAAATATTACGTCAGGGAGGATAGGACGTTTAAAAATTCTTGAAATAAGAGGGATGAAAAATCAAGGAAAACTTGGGTACGTCCGTTTATATGATGCAACTCCAGTCAACTTTGTTGTCAATGTTTATACCCAAAATGTTCATTATATGACAAAAAAGAAGTATTGAAATAATTCGAATGTCTATTGAATCATGCAGGAAGTGAATAGTTGCAAAATATTACAACAAATGGATTCATCATAAAATAATATCCGTGGTTGTGCTACTTACACACTAAAATATCAATCCTGTTTCTGAAAATTAACATTTCAAGTTATTAATTTCAATTATTTGATGAGTAGCTACTCTTGTATATTGTTATATAACATGTCCTTGATTTCTTGTATGCACCAAAAAAACAAAATGACCTCGTTATTCTTCGTTTCCACTAGAATCTTACATTTCATCTCGAGTGAAAGTCTTATTATGTAAGAACTTATCGAGTTGGTAAAGCCGATAGACGATTATGACAATATAATTGAGATATTGGTTGATAATAAACACATTTTCTTAGAAAACCGATTTCATAAAACATTCTGATGAAAGTTTTCTAAATATTTGTTCATATCTAAGTATACAGGGTGAGGCAGAGAAACCGTTGATTAGAAAGATCAAGAACTGAAAGGTCGAATAGATGAGGCTTTTACTTGATTTAGATCCATAGTAAATTATGAAATCAAACAATTTTATTTTGTTAAATCTACATTATATTTAACCTTAAAGTTGTGACGCGTTTTGCTAACACAGTAGTTTTTTTTTGAATAGTTGGAATCAGATTCCAACTATTCAAATCATTTATTAGCAAACCAACACTCTTTCGATTCAAATTTTGAAATTTTGCATATAGAACCTAAATCCTTCAAATTAAATCTTTCAGAAGCCCTAGAGATAAATAAAAACAAATATTCAGATAATTTTCTTAACGGCCAACTTGATATTAACAATTCTCTCTTATTAAACCCTTTTACCTTCCTGTAGGATTGTTGTGAATGAGTTTCCAGGTAAACTTGTTAAATACTTTAGTTAATCCCATATTTAGACAAATTCATTTCATTTCCTTGTAAATAGATTATAATTTTATTGTTAAATATCCGTATAATTTAGTATTAAGGCACTGTATAAATTGAAAATTTCTCATTATATCTCCATTCGTTTGAAAAAGCTACTGTGTTAGCGAAACGCGTCACAACTTTAAGGTGGAATATAATGTAGATTTAACAAAAAAAAATTGTTTGATTTCATAATTTAACTGAAAGGTCTCTGAAATGAAGAATATACTTAGCTACAGTTATACTTATACTCCACACTATGCTGTCGAAACAGCATTAAATAGTAGAGGTGTGGGCATGACAACATCCAAATGGATCTCAGAGCTGCTCACCACTAGTGTAGCAGAGACGAGGACGAGCAAAGATATTGTCTTCATCTGCACAACCAGAGGTTGTCCACAGGTAGGAGTAGCATCTCAACTAATGTAGAGCCTAGCTGTTGGCGAATTACTGTGTGGTTTGACTGACCTTGGAATAACCTGCCAGGGAGGAGCCGATGATACTGTCATAACCGCCAGGGGAAAATTCGAAAACACCCTTTGTTCCCTCGTACAAAAGGGTCTGAACTATACAAACAGCTGGTGTAGGCAAGTGGGATATAAAATTAACCACACCAAAACCATCTTAATAGAGAGTTCACTAAGAAAATAAGACTAAACCTCAACTAAACCTAAGTACCTAGGTTTGATTCTACGTAGGAAACTCCTGTGGAACAAAAACGGAAAAGAGATTATATTTATACAAAGCAAAAATGGCTCTGATGGTGTGCAAGTATCTGGAATGAAGACACTGGGGCTGTAGCGCAAAAATATTGAGATGAGTATACACTCTCATTGAGACCAATTATCACTTATGGTGCCATTGCGTGGAGTGGTAGAACTAGCCCATTGATGGCAAGAGAAAATTCCTCTAAAATTCAAAGACTAGCCTGTATATGCTGCAACGATAGAATATCTATCGTAATTTTTTGCATCTACTTTTATCATTAACTTCCAAGTAATTTCTTTTCAAACCCTTTTCTACGCCTTTGTCTATAAAACGAATATAGCTAAAACCCCTTTTCTACGTTCCACCATTCTAAAAAAAACGTAAAAATGAAAACAAAATTGTTTTCAAATTACACACGTCCCTACCCTTTATTCTAAGATTTATGGCCTTTTCTGTTGATATTTCTAAGCCGCTTTTCTGTTTGATGTGGGATACGTGTTCATTTTAACCACTTTTAAAGAATTTGACGTCAATTATTTGCCCCGCCTCCTAGAATTTACCAAATCAGGGTTGTTTATAACCGGCAATTTTCTTTTCTGGCGCTATTTTTTGAGAGTCTTCTATTAACTGTCCAGCAGACTAACCAGCCTTCTTTCTTGTATGATGGTTCCAAAAAATCCTAATTTAGGCAAAGATCCAACCCTGGAATATCACAAATACCGTCTACCGGAAGAACGGGTTAGGTTACAAATTGGCGCCCCACGTTGGGCGCAACTTATTTTTTATTATCATCTTAACAAGTGAAAAGAGTACATTGATGAAGTCAGATCATCGATAAGGTCGCTCGAAGTTATTCAATATTAACACGAAAGCATTCGGCACTATACTTTTAAAACACAAACATTTTTTTAGTAATATCCAAACATAATTATGCTATATTAGCAGTCAAGACACGAAGTTTTATCACATTTTTCTTAGTGAGCATTCACAGTTAGTGGAAGACTTTTCTTAACACATCTTCTCTGCTGGACAGTTGATAGAAGACCCTCCAAAAAATAGCGCCAGAAAAGAAAATTGCCGGTTATTAACAACCCTGATTTGCTGAATTCTAAACTGGAGGCGGGGCAAATAATTAACGGTAAAATTCTTCAAAAGTGGTTAATATGAACACGTGTCCCACATCAAACAGAAAAGCGGTTTAGAAATATCAACAGAAAAGGCCATAAATCTTAGAACAAAGGGTAGTGGCGTGTGCAATTTGAAAACAATTTTGTTTCCATTTTTACTTTTTTTTAGAACGGCTGAACGTAGAAAAGGTGTTTTAGCGATATTCGTTTTATAGACAAAGGCGTAGAACAAAAGGGTTCGAAAATAGGAAAGTGTGCTCAAATCAATGTTGATAAAGGATATAAAAATCAAAAGAATATCATAATGTCGGATACTTAGGCAGCCATCGAAGCACTGAAGAAATAGGCGAAGCCTAAAAAATTGAAGATCTGGCCATTGGAAACATCCAGTAGAGCTTAGACAATCAAATATACCTCTGAGTGACTACAACCTGTTGAGTTCAACAAAATACCTGAGCCAAAGGATGATTGTCTCAGTAATCCTATCGAAGTATATCATAATTTTCAAAGCGGAAATGGCGGCAAAATAACATGCCATAGAATTGCTGCCTTCACAGATATCCAGGCGGTACTTAATTTCCATTTCCCCTGCATTATCCCAAGAGCATAGCAGTTTTATGTGAAAAGCGGGTAGACTCATTGGTCTGTATGACTTTGTTGTCTGATACTTCAACCACTCTAGGCAAGTATACCTTCATAGTTTAACATTTTTCCACAGCTCCGCTATCTCTCCCAACTAGACTGGTTTCAAGGGTCAACATAAGTTTGGTGTATTAACACTATCCATAAATAAATTAAAGAATTAGTTATAAAGGGTGGTCCTTAAGTAATTGTACATAGAAGTACAGTACAATCTTCACTTCAAAATATTACGATTTGAACCAAATATCCTAAATAAAATGTTGATATTAAGAGAGATGAAATTTCAATTTTCGTTTTTCACAATAACTTTAATGCTTTCTCATGTATATGCACAAAAATTGGAGGTTGGGGGTTCTTTAATATAAGAAATCATAATTTTTTGCCTATTTCGATGTATTTTACAGAGGGCGCCACATAGGCCACGACATAAATGTAAGCAAAACTTTTTTGCCTTTTACATTAGCGCTACTTTTGTAAAAAAAAATAATTAAAGCCACATCATTACAACAACAAAAAAAGGTATACCTTCTTGTTAGTATCCCCAAATCTTGACGATTTTAGATATAACTACATTTTAGTGATTAACTATATACATGATTATTATTTAAGGAAATTACGTTCGAACAATGTAGTGTGTACGATAATTATTTTTTTTAGTATTAGGATGAACAGTATTAGGGTACAGTAGCAGTTAAGATGAGAAATATGTATGGTACTTCCAATATTTAAAAATAATAATAATCGTACACACAACTACATTTTTCGAATGTAATTTCATTGAATAATAGTCATGTAGTTAATCACTAAAACGCGATTATCTCTAAAACCGTCAAGTTTTGGGGATACTAACAGATATACTTACCTTTTTTTGTTGTAATGATGTGGCTTTAATTATTTTTTACAAAAGTAGCGCTAATGTAAAAGGCAAAAAAGTTTGCGCGTACATTCATGCCGCATACGTGGCCTATGTGGCGCCCTCCACAAAATACATCGAAATAGGCACAAAATTATGATTTCTCATAAAAAAAACCCCAACCTCAAATTTTTGTACATAAATATACGTCAAAATGCGCTAAATTTATTGTAAATAACGAAAATCAAAATTTCATGTTTAACACCATGTAACTCTAAATATCAACATTTTATTGAGGCTAGTTGATTCAAATCGCAATATTTTGAAGTGAAGATTGTAATGTATTTCTATGTACAATTACTTAAGGACCACCCTGTATACTATCTGACCCGGGCGATTTGTATAGCTAAAATTTCCTAATTTTTCATCATATACTATTTGGTGTGCTGACTATTTCCAAACTGGACCTTCTAGCCTCTCTGGATTGGTTTTCCCACCCTTGTCTTGGTTCCTTAAGACCTTTCTCAGTGGTATCCGTATAAGTCACATCAATTTTTTTAATGAAACTCCATTTATCCTTAGCCAGGACTTTATGTACTTTATTATCTTTCCAGAGAATATGTAGGTACTTCATTGACTGTATAAAATTTAATTTGCAATAATCGCAGTATTTTTCATACAATTATTTTCGACATTTTCGATGTCTACATTGTAATAAATGAATTATAATTATATAAGTTAATCGATTGTTTACTCGGTCTTGAACATCTTGCAAGAATATATATGACTAACATTAAGTTCGAACGTTTTAATTCTCTTACATAAAAAGTTATTTATGAAATATTCATCAACGCCGAAAATTGACCTAAAAATCAATTACATATTCATTTTAGTAACTGTACAAGTCGTCAGAAGCAAACAAAAGTTGTATGAATTCGCCTTAAATAATAAATTAAAAAATAATCACTAGGTTGCGGTTGAATTAAAAATCACGTTTGAATCATTCTTTGATCGTTGATCTTGTAGTTTAAATTTCCAAAAAGTTGTTTCTTTGGCATTTTCTGGAGGGGATTTGGTTTGATACGAATAGGAGCGGTCCTGAATCCATCAAAGGACACCGTGTTTACAATGAAATTACTAAAGTACAATCGTAAACATTGACTCCTGATTGGCTGGTAGCGGTTTCCATTCTTTTAGTTCAAATATTTTCCGGGGCTTTTGTTGACTTCTGTTGACTGTAATTTCGGTACTAAGATCAAGCAGTATTCAGAGAAATGTAGTAGATGCTTATATTGTAACCTTTGAATTTTTAATTTCTTAATATATTTGGGCATAACTTCTTTTATTATGAATCAGTTGCAATAGATTCAGAATAGCTCAAAAGTTTTCACATTTCAATTCCTAACGCTTTATGAGTTTTGAAAAATATTTTTCAAAGACACTGACCGTTCAACTAAGGAGCAGCCACCACTTCCCGGGCTATAGGCTGTAATAATAGAATATCTATTTATTTATTTATTTAACGTCCATACCATTTTAATACAAAATTAGATTAATAGTGGGCGATTACAAAATGCAATAATAAAAATACAATACTAAAAAATGCACAAAATATAACAGGAAATCAATGAAATACAATTTAAAATATAAAACAAAATATTACAATTTAAATAACCCATGATGAAAATTAAAATTGGAAGTTAAAAATTTAAGATTTTTTTCTGTTTTTTAAAAGTAGGAATCGAGGTATTAGAAAGTTCTATACTAAAATTAATGTCGTTGGCAATTCTGAGAACTCTCGTGATAGGTTCATTTTGTCCATAGTCCGTAGGCATACTTTAATACGCGCCTTTACTAAACCCCATCTTAAAAGCTGCATAACGCAAAAATTTCATTTGAACATTTTCGATCAAATTAACGTCATTCATTCGGAACGGATTCCACACAACACAATTATACTCCACATTTGAACTTACCAAGGAACAGTATAGAATCTTGATTGAATGCAGTGACAAATCTCTTGATGATCTCATTATAAAACCCAGCATTTTATTCGCTTTTGCGACTATCTTAGAAATATGCGATTGAAATAATAACTTATGATCTAAAACGACACCTAAGTCTTTAACGCTTCTCACTTGATCAAGTGGAGCATTGTTCAGCATGTAAGATGTTGAAATAGGGTTGTTGTTCCTGAAAAATGAAATTTGTTGACACTTAGTAGGATTGAGCCTCAACAGGTTTACATTGCACCAATTTGAAAGATTGTCCAAATCACCCTGTAACAAGATGGTGTCATTAGCATTGACTATATACTTGAACAAATTTAGATCATCTGCAAACATCAAAATTTCTGAGTTGCATATAACATCAGGAATATCACTGACATAAAGATTGAACAGCACTGGACCTAGGTGAGCACCTTGTGGAACTCCCGATGAAACGGAGATAGACGTAGATATAGAGCCAGCACAACGTACAGATTGCGTACGGTTTTCCAAAAAGCTACCTAACCACCTTAAAATACAACCGTCAAATCCTATTGCATTCAATTTTGTTAATAAAAGTAAACACGATCGAATGCTTTGGTAAAATCGGTATATATTGCATCAACCTGCCCTCTTTTCTCTAATGTATTTAGGATAAAATTTTATACAGTACTAAATTAGTGGTAGTTATTTACCTTTCACAAATCCGTGTTGTTCCTTATTAATTAGATGACAAGTATCCCAACTCATCTTCCTAGATATAAGGCAGTCAAGTAATTTAGGTAACTCAGATTGAATGCAGACGGATTTATAATTCCTTACATCATATTTAGGTCCCGGTTTATGGATTGGAGTAATGAAACTCTGTTTCCAAAAATCAGGGAAGATGCCAGAGTCTAAAGAAAGATTAAAGAGGAATTGTATTGGTCTGGCCAAAGTGAAAACACATTTCCTTATAAAAAACAATGGATTATTTTTTGTATATACTTCTATCATTAACTTCCAAGTAATTTCTGTTCAAACCCTTTTTCTACGCCTTTGTCTATAAAACAAATATCACTTAAACCCCAGTTCTACGTTCCGCCGTTCTAAAAAATGTGAAAATGAAAACAAAATTGTTTTCAAATTGCACACGTCCCTACCCTTTGTTCTAGGATTTTTGGCCTTTTCTGTTGTTATTTCAATGCCGCTTTTCAGTTTGATGTGGGACACGTTTTCATTTTAACCACTTTTAAAGAATTTGACCGTTAATCATTTGCCCCGCCTCCAGTTTGGAATTCAGCAAATCAGGGTTGTTTATAACCGGCAATTTTCTTTTCTGGTGCTATTTTTTGAGAATCTTCTATTAACTGTCCAACAGAAAAGATGTGTTAAAAATCTTCTATGAATGCTCACTAAGAAAAATGTGATACAATTTCGTGTCTTGGCCGCTAATATAGCAAATGAATATAAAAGTTTTGTGTCTTAAAACTTTGGAGTTGACTCTCCAGGTGCATGGAAGTATAGTGCCGAATGTTCAAATGCTCTCTTTTTATTATGAAATAACGTCGAGAGGCCTTATCGATGATCTGACTTCATCAATGAACTCTTTTCACTTGTTGAGAGGA
The DNA here is from genome assembly GCA_910591695.1 of Galerucella pusilla. NCBI lineage: Eukaryota > Metazoa > Arthropoda > Insecta > Coleoptera > Chrysomelidae > Galerucella > Galerucella pusilla. Next base: position 41,460 of record CAJUYI010000396.1, read on the forward strand.
TAATAAAAAATAAGCTGGTGCCCAAGTTATCGTTTCTGTACCAGCCTTCTTCCTTGTATGATGGTTCCAAAAAATCCTAATTTAGGCAAAGATCCAACCCTGGGATATACTGTTACCTATTAAGAGTTCTATGTGCCGGTGATGATCTTTTTCCGCCGATCTGGAGTCAAAGCGGAGAGTAGTGTTGCATTTGTTACAAATTGGCGCCCAACGTGGGATGTAACATAGCCCGTTCTTCCGGTAGACGGTATTTGTGATATCCCAGGGTTGGATCTTTGCCTAAATTAGGATTTTTTGGAACCATCTTACAAGGAAGAAGGCTGGTTAGTCTGCTGGACAGTTAATAGAAGACTCTCAAAAAATAGCGCCAGAAAAGAAAATTGCCGGTTATAAACAACCCTGATTTGCTAAATTCTAACTGGAGGCGGGGCAAATAATCGACGTCAAATTCTTCAAAAGTGGTTTAAATGAACACGTGTCCCACATCAAACAGAAAAGCGGCTTAGAAATATCAACAGAAAAAGCCATAAATCTTAGAACAAAGGGTAGGGCGTGTGTAATTTGAAAACAATTTTGTTTCCATTTTTACATTTTTTTAGAACGGCTGGACCTAGAAAAGGTGTTTTAGCGATATTCGTTTTATAGACAAAGGCGTAGGAAGAGGGTTTGAAAAGAAATTACTTGGAAGTTAATGATAAAAGTAGATACAAAAAATAACGATAAATATTCTATCGTTACAGCATATACAGGCTAGTCTTTGAATTTTAGAGGGATTTTCTCTTGTTATCAATGGGCTAGTTCTACCACTTCACGCAATGGCACCATAAGTGATAATTGGTCTCAATGAGAGTGTACTCATCTCAATATTTTTGCGCTACAGCCCCAGTGTCTTCAATCCAGATACTTGCACACCACTAGAGCCATTTTTGCTTTGTATAAATATAATCTCTTTTCCGAATGTTGCAAATTGGCCTTAAAGTGTTATGGTACAAGGCCCCGACGGATATT
>CAJUYI010000396.1:57467-87776 GCA_910591695.1 Galerucella pusilla
GTTCTTATCTTCTTATATGTGCATGTATTGTGAGAATACATAACTCGCTACTACTTTTACTTTAATTTTTTCTCAAATAAATTTGTATGAAGATTGATTGTGAAATTCATTAATTAATTTGAAAAATCTTGTCCATAAACAACATAAGTGTATCGAAAAATTACGTAACAATAATAAAAGTATAACAAATAATGTGGTTATGCACACATTTTATATAATTATCCTGATTTCTTTGCTTGCTGGCCAAAACAATTTGAATTTATTTTTTCTGAATTGGCGTTTATTTTTAACGACACGTTGTATAACAAGCAATAAATTTTCAGAACGGAAGACGACTTTATAAACGTATAGTTCCTTTCAATATCCAAGAATTTGTCTTGACCTGACCTGATATGCAATAAAGCCATAAAAGTATTAGCCGAGACAGGGTCGTATTTATTTTGTTGGCGAATAATAAATTAAACTATATACTATTACTATCATAATAGGTAAAATGAAAATATTAAAGATAAAAATAGTAGAGTGAAGGATATTTACGATTACTTCAATATTATTTTTATATCGCCTTTACTTCATGAGAGAAATTATCGGTAATTACACAAGTGCATCAAAATTACCGATAATTTTTTATGAAAGCATGTTGTCTAATAACTACATAAGTGTATTTTCATATTTTGGCGAAAAAGTCCGACTCCGAAGGAGGAGGGCTCTTTTAACAAAATATGTTGTTTATTCGGCAAAAATATGAAACCGATTGATAAAATCACGAGTTCGTTGGGACGAGGGATTTTATCTAAATTCGGTTTGTTTGAATGTTTTTGTCTCAAATAAACAAGTTTGAGTGATGAAAATAAAAAATTATGTGATAAAATTTGAAGAGCGAGTTGTATTTGGGAAGATTATTTTTTTCATCAATTGTGGAGTGGAATTTTGTATTTAATGTTCAATATTCTCTTGGATGATGGCACTGAGTCGGTTTGTGTTCATTTTTTAATAAACTTCGAAGCAATTTTAGTTGTCAATAGTGACAAATTCAAAGTAAAATTTTGACGTTTCAATGTAAACAAGGTATTATCGATGAGGAAGCAGAATTATTAGTATAATACCGAATGATTGGCTAGAATAATGTATTGCTATTGGTTAAAACCACCAAAATATCAGATTTTGACAAGTGAAAAAATAATCAGGTCTATTTTGATGCACGAGTGTAATTCGGTAGAATATTTCTCGAGTAGAAGAAATAAAATATTTTTTGAGGATTACTCTCGGTCACTTTTCTTAAATACCTATAACTCAAAGAATCTTGTCCAAATCGCGACATTTCAACGGGTTTTGAAATTTGGCATGAGATGGATATATGTAGTACCTAATAAGTTCTGGGATATTCTCGCAATGAGGCAATGCTAGATTCCCTCATATTTTTATTTTCAATCACCGGTCAGTCACCAAACGCTGGTGACGCAACCGGTGACCATAATGTAAAAAGGTTTGGACACTAATCTCAGCCGCTCGACTGAACAAAAATGTCATTCTTTCCATTTTGTTCTCCAATTTGAAGTTAAAAACTGTCATAAATATCCGTATTGTTAAAATGCCTTCAATTGAAATAGAGAAAATTGAAATTTTAATGATGATTGGTGATAAGATGCGGACCCGCCAAGAGGTATGCACATTATTCCATGAACTGCACCCAGATCCTAAACGTATCTTTCAATCTACTCAGCACGTTAAGGGCCATGAGACAGATCGCGTGTGTCACACATACTTTTGTTTCTCGGGCCTCGAGACACGCATGCTGTGTCGCAACCCTCGCTATTCTATTTTGCCTACATCTGTACATCTGTACAATTCCTATAGGAATAGATTCCTTGTGGCACTGGAAACCACACGTAGATGTTGGTCCATTAGTTTTTGTTTTTTATTTCGACATAGTATTTGCGTCGCGCGGCCCACAGAGAATACTTGGTTTACTTGGCCACGCGACACAGAAGCCGTGTCTCATAAAAAAAAAGTCACTAAGAGAAAAATCTTGCAGACTTTTTGAAAAAATCGCATTAATTGTCCAAATTGATGCCCAACAGAAGAAAAAACCATTATAAAAAAAATTGGCCTGTGTGACCAAATTTTTCTCTCTCATGGTGGCCCTTAACGTGTTAAGCAGAAATAGGCAGGCTAGAGATGTACCAAAGCAAAGTAGACCTACACTGAATACAAATATTCAAAAATACGTCCTCTTGTCGACAAAAGTCGATCCACACTGTACAGACCAAATGTCTTCGGTATCAAATATTTTTGAAAATAAAATATCATCCTTGAATACACTGTGTTATTTATAAGATGCGACATAGGGTACAAACCTGTGCTCCTTGTGCCTTGCTATCTTCTATGCGGTTGAGAGTATTCGAAAGTTGTATGAAAATGGAGTTCGACTTTTTAAACAAATATCTATTTTTTTATTAAGCCAGAGTGAATTTAAGAAAATTAAAAGTGCATTTGAGCTTATTTTTCAACGACCTTTCCAAATCTGTTATTATTTTTTATGAACGCTATTTGATAAAAAAGGTTGAACGTGTCGTAAGAACTTTAGTTCCTTTGAAGCAAAAATTATGTAATACACCTGACGTTATAGATAAACAATTTGCATACTCCTCGGTGGTCGAGTAGTAAGCAAACCAGACTCTCACGCAGTAAACCCGGGTTCGATTCCCCGTGAAGAAGTTTTTTTTATTGTTAATTTTATTTTTACATAATTATTCTGCTTGATATTAATAACGACAACAGGTAGACGTTTGAAATATTTAGCAGAATATTCATTATTATAGATAATGGCACGGTACCCTTCATGAGGGAGTCTGACTGGCAACATCTACTTATAACAGCATCGTATATTTAAAAAGGGAAACCGTAGCATTATACAAATTGGACATTCAAGAACTGTACGTTTACCACAAAAAACTTGGAAACATAAAATTGAATTGTTAAATTTTTAATTTGAAGTTATATTAGATACAGTTTAGAGAAATTTTTATTTTCTAGATTTTTTCTTAAGTGGGTCGTAGAAAAAATATGCTGTTCGACTCGTGTGGATTGTCCAGATCGCACTTGAGCGATTGAAACTTCGTCCTCGTGCGATATGGCCATCATATCCACACTAGTTGCACAAATTACTATTTCTATCAAAATATGCTCTTTTACATTTAAAAACAACCTGCCAAATGTCAAATCAATTTATCCATCCATTTTAAAGTTATCGAATTAAAACATTCAAGTTTTCAAAATTTCAACACCCTGTATTTCGAAAAGTAAATGTGCTAGACCCCTTAATCCTTATATCATTTTGTCCAATTTTACGAGAGGAATCTACATGCAAACGTTGTAATTACCCTTAACGTTCGAGATGCTTATACCATATTTTGCGCGATCGTATTGAAATAAATTCCGAATAAAATAATTTAAATTTTTCGAAATGAACGAAATGTCAGAAGTGACATTTATACTTCTCGATCAGTTTAAAATATATTTTGCATTTTGGTGAAATTGTTTGTATGCTATTTATTACTTTTCGACGTCTGAACGGTAAGTTAATCACTTACCGACGTGTTAAACTTAGAAACCAGTAAACACAACCTACCGTCCTGACAATATCGATGCTGTAAATAAACAAAAAAGATCAATCGCGCAAAAAAAATTATGGAAATAATTGTAAAAATTTATCCGAACAAATTCAAGTAGATCACCAGCACTGCGAATACCAGCTTTGCATAGAATTTTAATAAAGCATCGGTGGTTCAGTGGTAGAATGCTCGCCTTCCACGCGGGCGGACCGGGTTCGATTCCCGGCCGAAGCATATGAATCGCTGCTTCGTAAACGAGAGAGATACTCAGGAGAGAGCACTCGCACGCAAGCAAGGCACATAACGAAGCAACGTAACATAACGTAACGTAGCGGTCAGATCTTTTGCGTCGCGACCCCCGGTCGCTCAAACATAACCTGACGTAAAGAGCTAAAGTTCCAAAAAGTTAGCTCGCGTTTGACAATTTTGTACAGGAATCCCCATGTTGCACCTTAAAAATAACACAGTGTATAGAATACGTCTCATTCATGCGTGTATTGAAGATGACTGTAACTGAATTATGTGATTTTTAATCAAAACCATGATACCTCAAATAACAATTCTAATGATAACATGTTATTTTCAGATAAGGGCGTGTATGTTAACCAGCAAAGAATGGAATAGGCTTATACTACAAAAAACAATAGGCTGTACTGTGAGAAGAGAGAATTTTTTCATGGAAATCTAACAGGAAAATTTTATCTGTATTTTGATTTGACCTAATATTTCACCTGATTGGTTTCAACGGGATGCCGATTCCCCGCATTTCGCTATAGCTGCGCTCCAATTTTTAAACCAAACATTCCCAGACACAATCATGGAGGAAAAAGATGAGCAGTGAAACGGGTCGCTAGATCACCACCCATCAAGTAAAACTGGCTATACAAAAGAATAAAGACCAATTTATCACTGTTCACAACAAAATTTACTGTTAATTTCATTTGGTTAATTTTTGTACGTAAATTCTTTATTAATTGTTTTGCATTTTTATCCACCCTGTACGAATTTTCAACTTGATATATTTTAGGAGTCAGCTCAGCAAGGAAATTTCGTAAATTGAAAAAATGGGGTGGCTCAATTTACAAAAATTTACAAAAAAAATCCGTTATAGATTTTTCCAAATAGTAAATTCAAATTAAAAATTGACCTGAATTTTTTCTATACCTATTACTGTTTATTTAGCTAATAATGAATGTGAGTGTTACTTTATGGATGTGAAACTGTAAAGTAGGTAATTGAAAATTTTCAAATAAGATATTTTCTAAACAAGATTTTGAAACGGATACTGTTTGGCACATTTGACGAACGAAAGATTTGGTACAATATCAATGTCAATTACCTAGCTCTTAAACAATACAGGAATAGTAAAAAAATTAAACAGGATTAACTCTTCCACAATGCAGGAAGAACTAAATTGAACAGAACCAGTCCTTTGACCTACTTTTGTTATTAAAAATGTAACACCTCTTGTAAAATTAAATAAATACAACGAGAATCAAACGAACTTAATTGAAAAATCTTTTTAGAATAACTTTGTAAAAAGGACTTTTTATGCTAATGGAACCGTAAGTCAATATCACAACCTCGCACACACATAAAAAGGACTTTTATCTTTCCATTCTCATTAATCAAAAATAATTAGGTGAAACTTACTCTTCAAAGCCCAGTTTTCAGCAGCCGTAAGCCCTTGTATATAAGCATCTATATCTTTTTGACAAGATTGGCTTAAAATATTTCTGAATCTCGGAAAATTCGCTGCTAGTAATTCTGTATTATAAAAGTCCAATAGTCTCGCTAAACTAGCTCTCACAACTTGAGTATTGTTATTAGCACCACTAACACTTATATTTACAGGGGGTAACGAATACGTCGCTTCTACTGAAGTACCCTCGCTGTAATCCATTTGATGCACGCCGTCCCTCGAAAGGGTATTTTCAGTAGTCGTAAAATTTCCAAATGCGGATTTTAATGCAAAAAGCACTAAAAGTGCTTTAACGGCCATAGTGGGCGCGTACGATCACACGACTTTTTTTTAAGTTAATATCGCTCACAAGTTCAAGTCGCGGTACTTGAGGAATGTTTCTTCGTGCACCACCTGAGTGTTATGTCTGTTCACATCGAGAACTTTCTCTTTCTTCAGAATGACTTACCATTTCTTCGATAACATTCCCCTCTATACTCATATTACTTAATATTAAGGAAACCACGAATTCTAGACGTAATATGTCGCACAAATGGTGGATTCGATTATAAGGACGTGAAATAAAAACAGTGAGAATATTATACAGGTGTCATCTATGAACCAAAAAGTTTCATAACACTAATTTAAAACTTGGAATTAATGGTTTATTCAATTTTAATTACTTACTTACTTAAAAAACCCATATGAGGTTCTGAAAAGGTTGTTTTTCATTTGAATCATATTTTTTTAAAGAAGCCGTCCCTTCGCCGGCACCACCTCGGCCTCCTGGGCTTATTGTGGATACTCCTAGTGTTCTGACTACAACCTATTCAGCCAATTCGTTCACTGTAATAGCTCATACAGGCTCTTTGCTGTTTGGTTGTAGAAGTCTTCTGGAGTCATTTGAGGTCTACCATACAGTTTTTGCCTCCCGTGGTCCAGCGTCTCACAGTTGAATAGTATATGCAGAGCTGTTTCGGTACCCATCCTTTTTGCATCTTCTGCATGTAAGTTCTCCGTTATACAGCCCTATTTTGTTCAGGTGCTCCTTTGTGGGAAAGTGTCCCGTAAGTAGCCCCGATATGGTGTGTAGTTTGATCCTGCTCATTATGAGCAGTTCTTTCGCTACTTTTTCTGATGGTTCTTTTATGAATTTCTTCCCATGTATTTGCCTGATCGTATTCTTTCAGTGTTGTGTATTTTGTTCCTTCACCCACCCTTTTAACCATGACCTCGTTAAGCATCTGGGGATGCCTACAGCACGTTCAGGTCCGTTCATCAGATTCGTCGATCCTGCTCTTGCAAGTTCGTCAGCTTTTTCTTTGCCAGCGATTCCTTTGTGACCTGGGACCCACTCCAGTGTTACACTGTTCCGAGTCGCCAGTCTTCTAAGTTCTTCACCGCATTCCCATACTAGCCGAGATGTCACCCTATACCTCTGAAGTGCTTTAAGGGCAGCTTGACTGTCACTGTAGATGTGTAGATCCTGATCTGCCTGTTGTTGTAGGCTCTCATGTTATTAAGGATCACAAAGAGAACAGGGAATAATCTGACAGTTTTGTGAATTTATTTGACGTTATGGGCCATTATCCCCACTTTTTCACAATCTGCTGTTCGGTGCATTATGGAACAATTATTTTTTCTATGACCGTGCGTTTTAACCCATTTTCCCGCACGTATCTTAGTTTTGAAAGTGTCACTGATGCGGGAAAGTGAAATTATGCAAATTTTGACCTTATTAGATAGTTCTTTACTTCGGAAATCGGAAGTTATAACTATTGTTTCAACAGGTAAATAAATATTCACGAAAATTATCAAATAAAATTCTTTCATCCACAAATGACTTAAAACCGTTGCTGTCACCGTCATCGTCACCTTTATGCGACCTACAACCGATGCCATCCTCATCAACGTCATCTACTCACCAGTTATAAATAACTCCACTGGACCGGCAGTTTAAAGTAATTCACAGAATGCAACAAATTGTGGTTTTAATATCAATATTTGTAATACATAATTAGTACCTAGTTTTTAGTTAAAGTTTTGTATATGTATGTTGGAGTGAAGTAATTTTTGTAAAATATGTCGGTATGGTTTTTGTATAAGCGGTCGTAGAAAAAATAATGTTCCTCACTCGCGAAGTTCGGGTCAACTGCAGTCGCGTGCGGTAAAGTATCATTTTCCGCACTTGTTAGGAAAATAACTAGTCACTTTTCCGCACTAATGCGGAGAGTAAATTTGTAGTTGTAAGTTTTTGGGGAGTATACTGATATTTGAATATTTAAAATATATATTTGTATGGTTGTAGTTTACCAAATTACTTTAAAAATAAAGAAATTTATCAGAATTTTGCTAGAATTTTCAATAAAAAAAACGTATTTTCAAATAAATCTTCAATGGCTCTGGTATAAACCTCATCAAATGAATGTTGAATGATAATAGCTAATTTGTTGATATGTATTCAGTAATAAATGTGTCTATAAGTTCTTTTCCGCATGCTAGTAGAAAAAATAGTGTACCTAACACGTGCGTAAAGTGACTTTTCCGCACGCGATTGCTGGCCGAACTCCGCTGATGCGTCGTTCGGCAATCTGCAATAGCGTATCACTTTCCGCACTAGTTAAGTAAACTACTATTTATTTATCACTTCAACCATGGAGACTGGATAACTTCAACACTGGGTTCTCATTTTTTATTATAATATAACAATATTTGTACTCCTAAATGATTGATTGAAACTTTTAATTCAAAAACCGATGAAGATTCACATGACATATTCAAAAACGTGAAAGTTGAAGAAAATTGTGTGAAAGGTGAAAAAAAAATTCAGCAAAATGATAAGAAATTTAATAATGATAAATAATTCAAAATTAATTACTATCAGGAAATATTTATTATCCAATGCCCAGTCTTATTTATACTAATCCTTTGTTGATATTTTCTGCATCTAATTTTAGTCTCTTTACTCACAAAACAACAAAGTGTCTCCATATATAAAATTTTTAATTTTTGTATTACTTTTATCAATACATTGTAACATGTAACACAGAAATGACTCATTTTGGCATCTGCAGCTACAGTTATTTTTTGTCAAACTGTTGCTTTTTTCACACAAACTAATTCATCATTCAAATGAATACTATTTAAAAACATGTTTTCCAGCTTATATTACAAAATGTACATAAATAGAAAATCTTATCTTTACAATTAACATTATGTTCAAAAATATCATCCGAGTATTAGCTTCATGAATATCATTAGTATGTTGAGAAATACTAGTGGAACTGAAAAAAGAAAAAAATGTTAGTTAATCCAATTAATTCAGCAAAAACTTCAGTTATAATATTCCAGTGATTTTTGGCGAAACCAGTTGAAAACTTGTGGATCCATATAATTCACCAGACCAGGAATAACTGCAATATTCACTATTACTAGTAGTAAACTTAAAAACCTACTTTGTTAATCTTGCAGCATAAAAATTCTAGAATTTAAAATTCACACAAGTACACTGAAAGAGTAGAATGTTTTACATCAGATGGAATATCCCACTAATACATACATATACAAAAGTAATACCTAATCAGGTCACAAATGTTAAAACCACTGTTTACATCAAATTGCATAAGTACTAGTTATGGTAGGACCTCCACCCTATATTACACCATAAGGGAGTGGTATTAAAACAGCTATGGTGCACTGTCAGGAATTATTACTGAGCATATAAATTGCAGAACATTGTTTAATTCTAATTCTTGTCATAACATTGTCAAATTAAAATTGTAATTTATTATAATAATAAAAATCTTTTCAAAAACACTTCTGTCTTGGTAATTTACTATAAGTTGGAAAATAAAGGCTCTCAACTGTATGAGTACACTAAAAAAGTGTTCATATATAAATATATGAATTCCTCAAACTAATTTAGAGAATTCACTAATGAAACCACTTCGATACCAAACCCTCTTTGGAGAACACTATTTACTACTTTTATTTCAAAGTTAAATTTCACAAGTTGCTACAATCACAAGATCTTTCGCATAAATTATCAGTCAGGTAGCCAGCAAATATTTATTTGAATAGTGTCAAAAATAAACTCACTTCTAGCTACGGTTCTAATAGAATGGAAGAGGGTATAAATTTGTGATTTTGTTGAAGGATTTTCTCCGAAACCTTGTATATTACTACCTCTGAAACTCCAGCCAACTAAAACAAGGTAAAATTATGAATTTGTTCAAGAGGTTTGATTATTTTACCAACTTTTATTTAAAAATCGTTCTTCATTTAAAATGCAAACAGCGTTTAAAACTAATAATGAAGCTTCAAGTAAATTCCAAAGTGAAAATGCCACTGCCATTATATCGATTTATTATATTCGGTACAATTAAATAAGAATTCCTAAAACTTTAAACAAATTTATAGGTATTATGTATTATCACTATCCGAGTCAAATAGCCAAATTGCCAAATATTAATAATAATAATATGTCAACTTGTCAAGTCGGCACGTCACGTCACGTCCCACGTCAATGCTGTCACCAAAGCTGTCACTGCGGTCATAGGAGTGCGTTCGAAAATGTAGTTAAATCACAGAATATCCTACTCACATACAGGCGACAACAACCTTTGACCATTGTCTAATATAATTATATTAGACAATGCTTTGACGTTTCCATAATAAATGCAATAGGTCGATTTTTTTTCACTGATATTTCAGCAGCTCACTGCAATCTGAGATAAAGTGATGTTGATGTCAAAGGTAATAGTATAATACTATTATAAGACCTTACAGAGTCTTTGAAAATCAAAGAACAAAGACCGTTCACTAAGAAGCAGCCACTACTTCCCTGACTATATGCCACGATGGACATTGAATTACACCTCAAAGTTAAGCGGGGCTGGTATATATGCAAGATAGAACCAATCTTGTTCTAATGAGGCGCAAATACTCGGTCTACAATTTGCCGATATGCCAACCCCGTAATTCAATGTTCTTCGTGGCATATAGCCAGAGAAGTAGTTGTTGCCTCTCAGTGCTCTTTGAAAAGTAACTCTAAAATTTATACGTCTATCTATAATACGCTTCACTTAAATATGGCAGTTGTTACAGGAAACTGTAATTAAATGAATAACTTCAAAGTCATGGAGACTAGAATACTAGTCTCCATGTTAAAAGTGTATCACCAAAATGGCATTTCATAGAGAAATTTGTCCATCTGGCATTCATCATTAATTCTATTTTTCACATCGCAGCTATAATCAATAAAATGTCAGCATATAATATTGGAGGCCGTTTTGTTATAAGGAGCAAGGGTGTCGCTTCTGTAGAACAAACAAACCGTATTCTGCAGACTCGACCACCGATTCGGTGGAAAAGCAGCGCAACTGTTGATTGACAATGCTTGTGCTATTATCAGTTGTTCACAGGTAATCAAAAAAATATTCAAAGATTAAAAAAGTAGAATTGTTTATTTCCATTAAAACATGCTATAACATTTTATCAAACTTAAAATAATACAACATATTAATCTCAGTATTTTGATGCTCTGTTCTCTGTTTATATCTCGAATTTTCGGTGAAACCATCAACTCGTTCCAATTCTTATTTCCAACAGTTATCCATAATCAAATAACTTCCAATAGATGATTATTTTGTTGTTTTTTATCAGAACAAATAATTGATTAATGTTGGGACAGTTTGGTTATGAGAATATTGCTCGAAATTTATATCACAGTTTTCTCGCATTTTCATTGAAGTTTCAGGATAGGCACACATTTTTTCAAGTTTGATGTATAAATCATCAATGTTTTTGTATAGACACTCTGGTGGATATATTTCTGGATATACTAGAGAGTTGGGAACTAATGGGAAACAACCACAATAAGTAGCTTCTAACCTAAAACAATGATTTTATTAAAAATACGTTTTACAAATAATGAATTTTTGACAGCAAGGTTGTACTGTCGATACTACAAGATTCAAATGTGTGATCCGACTAAAGGCTCGTCCACACTATACCGCGATTTGCCGTTGGCAAGTCAGCGACTGTAAAAACGTCTACATATACAGGGTGCGGCATTAGTGCGAGGAAGTTTAATCACGCACTTGTCATGAGAGATACGAAAAAACTTTATTTACAAAAATATGAGGCAGCTATAAGCTTCACATTCTGAAATTAGTTAAAAGTATACATGGTCTTCCATAACATTGTACCGCATCAAACATTCATGTTTTGTTAAATGTACACCCCATATTTATATTATTGCAGAAATCAGCTTAGAAAATAGGCAGCACTGATTCTGGACCATGGCGCTGGCGCTAACATGGAAATCTCCATAAGGAAATCGCCGAACAAGCTAAGGTCTGAAAACGTCAAAATTTACTCTAAAAGTGGTGGGGGTAAATCGTGATCTACGCATGCGCTTGCTACGTCAAACGTCACGTTGCACTTCCTCGCACTAATGCCGCACCCTGTATGTGATGGCATTCCGTTAGTTTAGTCAAACAATGTTCACAGAAGTACGCACAAGTACTTCTGAATTTTTATCCAATTTAAATTGTTTGCAACATAATGAATTTATTCCATAATTTAGCGCCGCGCTCTGTATACAGGGTGTACCAATCTTACGACAAACTTCGGTATATGGGTTATTTTAAGAGATATCAAAAAATGTTATCAACTAAAATAGAAGATGTGTTGAAGGTCCATATTTTGAAATTATATCGAACTATACAGAGTGCTGCATAACTCCGTTACAAACCAAACATATGATTTTTTAAATGGGAACCCCTGTATATTATACTGAATTCGGATTGGTTACATTTTATTGAAGCTTTTGATATAGGGTTTTGCCACGTTATACAGAGTCCTTCAAGAGATATGGACAAGTTTATGTGAAAATCGTAGGTAAATCAACGCTCTGTAGCTTGTTGTACGTTGAAGAAAAAAAATGAATGTCGCCAAACAGAGTTTCGTAACATGATGCAATATCTCCGTGTCCTATTAAATTTCAATTATATTCTTTCTTGTATACAGGATGAACGGAAACTCGAACCTGTCATTTTCTTTCTTATTTCAAATGGAACACCCTGTATTTTATAGCAAAAATAGAATCTTCGATTATGTAACTTTAATTTTTGTCAAGCATTCGCTATACCCAAAGCTTATGAAAACACAGTTATTTTGTAATATTTATTGTAAACTATTATTATTGACATATTATGTGAAAGCAATAAACGTTGTATGTATCAAAAAATCCTAATTAATAATAAATTTTAATGAACAATTTATTCCAAACAAAACTAGCCACCAAAAGTATAATCCCAACCGTAATATTAAACTAAAGGTTCTTAATGTTCACCGTTAACATCAATGCAATGCTGCAGAATAGTTCAAATGATTGACTAACATTTCTCAGCATATCAACGTTAGCAGATCGAAATGCCGCACTAATTATCTCTATCATGTCATCTCTAATAGCCGGGGGATTTTATGAACTTATTCCTTACAAAACCCGAAAAAAATAAATATATTTTTGTTAAATCGAGTGACCGAGCTGGAGCTGGCCAATCAGTTGGGCCCCCTCTTACAGCATTGCATGATGTTAACGGTGAACACTTTGAACATTCAGTATAATATTACGGTTAGGATTATACTTTTGGTAGCTAGTTTCGTTTAGAATGAATTATTCATTAAAATTTATCATTTATCATTAATCAGGATTTTTTGTTACTTACAACGTTTATTGCTTTCACATAATAGGTCCATAATAATAGTTTACAATAAATATTACCAGATAACTCTGTTTTTATAAACTTTGGGTATAGGGAATGCTTGACAAAAATTAAAGTTACATAATCGAAGATTCTATTTTTGCTATAAAATAAAGGGTGTTCCATTTGAAAGAAGAAAGAAAATGACAGGTTCGAGTTTCCGTTCACCCTGTATACAAAAAAGAATATAATTGAAATTTAATAGGATACGGAGATATTGCATCATATTACGAAACTCTGTTTGGCAAAATACATTTTTTTTCTTCAACATACAACAAGCTACAGAGCGTTGATTTACCTACGATTATAACATAAATGTGTCCATATCTTTTGAAGGACTCTGTATAACGTGGCAAAACCTCACATCAAAAGCTTAAAAAAAATGTAACCAATCCGAATTTGGTATAATATACAGGGGTTCCCATTTAAAAAATCATATATTTGGTTTGTAACGGAGTTATGCAGCACTCTGTATAGTTCGGTATAATTTCAAAATATGGACCTTCAACATATCTACTATTTTTGTTGATAATATTTTTTGATATCTCTTAAAATACCGAAGTTTGTCGTAAGATTGGTACACCCTGTATAATGGAAGTGAATTTATTATATAGATATAATTCAGAATTGGCACCAATATTACCTAATCTATCGACCCATTTAAAAGTTACATGACTCATTTACAACCGGTATGTGCTAATGGCCTGTTTTGCACCCTAAGAATCGCAAAAAAATTGAAAACTACAAAAACTTAAATTTCATCAGTCGAATGAAAATAAATTAATCCGTTTTGCCTTGAAAAAATATTTGTTATTACACATTTTTCGTAGATGTAGGGTATAGGTACACAAAAGATCTCACAGATCGCAGTGTAGTAAGTCAAACCAGGCCAATCGACCCCCTTGTAATCTAGTTTTTTTCGTTTTCGGTTCCCACCCTATAAAACTAAAAATACACTTACATAGATACTCCAAAAAACTCGTGCTTCGCCGTGGAAACTACAACGTGGCTGCAAGAAAGAATATCGTAATAACCACTTTTATTTTCTACATATCCAAAATGAAGAATTTCTTCAAATAAGTCTTCTTTTGCTTTTTCAAACACATCTGGTACATCACAAAACATTTCTCCAAGAATAGATATTTTAAACGAGAGCTTTTGTTTCTTCAGTTTCATTAAAACATTAAAAAAATCATCAGGACCTTTATCAAATTCCCATCGATGAGGCCAGACTATGTGTAACACTGATGATGATTTTTGTTTAGAAGAAAGCTCTGGATACGAAATTGGGAAATATACAACATTACACTTCTTTGTTATATCCGTTAATATATTTTTGGGTCTGTTATCAGGAATAAGTTTTAAAATTTTTGGAATATTCTCTAGAAATGAATTCATGTTAAATATGGAATTAAATAGAACGACGTCTGCAGTTAAACTGAAACATAAAAATAAAAATCAATAAACTTACCTATTACTTAAGTAGATTGATAATTTTCCTTCAAAAACTCAATTACTACTGCATAAGCAGAAATTTATAGAAAGGTGCCTTTGGTGGTAAAGCAGCGCACTTTACTACAGATTTAATTTATACATTTTCAGTGAGAAAATACTTTATGACCTTCCGTGCTTCGGAGGGTTGGATGAGGGAGGCTGGAAGTGATTCAACCCTAATCTCTCATACAAGTCTCCGTAGAGGGGTTGTCCTACCCGACACGGCGCGTCCCAATGGCTGATAGGGTGTCTCCAGAGGGAGTGGGTGGTCAAGGGTCTCATGCTCTTCGAGCTGTAAGGGCCTCATGACCGACCAACCCTCGGGATAAGCAATAAATAAGGCTCCAGTATGGGAACCCGAATAACACAAGAAATGTGTTTTGTTTTGCTATCTGTACAAAACTCATGTTTTGAATCTTAAAACTTTCCAACTAAATTATCAAAATATGTGACTTCATTAACAAATTTAGTTACCTCTAAACATATTTTTTTCTTGGTACTGTACATTTTCAGATAATATCTACATCTATTTGTTAAAACCTTTCTTCAGATTATTGTCTAATGTATATTTTCTATCAAGACACTTACCAAGTAGTTATTTCGTTGTATGCATATTGAACATCTCTGGATTTAATTTGTTGAACAGGATAAATTAACTGATTTTCATGGAAGTAAACAACTTTTTTCAACTGGGATAAATCAGGTCTTAAGCCTAATAATTCAGCTAAATTTAATACTGAACTTGCGAACAATACTTTTTGTGTTGTAACTTTGGGAATTTTGTCATATAATTGGATCGCTCCACATCTTGCTCTCCAATGCCATTTTTTTGCTGGTAATGTTATTAATGAATAACTGATGTGTTTATCCTGAAACCCTAATTATTGATTATTAATTGTGTATTTTCAAAATTTTGGTATAATAAATGAAAAAGAAGTTAATATAAGTAGTTCAGAGCTGTTCAAACCAATTTGTTCTCAAGTTGTAGCCTCCAGATTCATATCAGATCTTCTCCTTTTCAGTGTTCCCTATTTCTTCCAATACTATATAGGAGCTGATGACACAAAAGGGTGCTAGCATCTAAAGACGTGTCTATCCCTTCCATCACTGTGGTGGCCTACCATTCTGCCTTATTTAATACATTTTTTTCCAAATAAGTTTTCAGATACATATTATTAAACATTTAAGTTTTATGAGACAAACTGGTAATTGTATGTGACACTATACATACTTTTAATAGGTAATAGATATCAACAATAATGCTTACCTTTTATTAAAATATCTATTAATTCTTTATGGGATCCTCCATAAAATGGTTCGATAATAATAACATCAGTAGTTGCTTCTACCTGTTCACCCCTGTTAACATCCATGAAAATACTTCATGAGATCTGAATTATTCAAGAAAGAAAACTAGTGATAAAATAGTGTAATAACTTGTACATCAAATATATAATTTGAGAAATCCAAAATAATTATTAGTGAAATGGAAAAAATAGTACTATGTGGTTTAGATTTAAAGTACTTTTATAAGGAGATCTTGTATGAGATTGCGATAAGAGTCATAAGAGTAAGAGATATAATTTGTTTTGTTATTTTTTAAATTTCAGGTAATAAGTTAGGTTAAACTGGTTAAAGTGATTGTCTTCTTTTTTAAATCAATATAATAATGTATGATCTACCCATTGGAATTATGGATGAATGACATGAATGTGGTGTGAATAGAGTTGTGATAGAGTCGAGAAGAGGCAGAGTCCAATCCAATTACAGTTGAAAACCACAGATAGGTATACACAATTTCAGCCAGTCTGACAGAGATAGGTAAATACAAATAATCTGATCTGTATCACCAAAAGAATTTTAAAAAGAAAATGTCACTTGTCTTGTCATCTTGTCAATTCTGATGTATGATTTTGAATTAAAAAAGTATTGAAATGTGAACGAGAATGATTCCAACTGAAATATACCCCACATTGTTATTAACTGATAACAGTAATTATGTTTTGTTCAAAGTAGGCAATTTTGTATCATAATTACAATAATTTAAAACTGACTTTTCAGACGGCTATTTATTATGCTGAATCGGGTTTGAATGTTTGGTTTATATCTCCAATGGTATTCGACAGAGTTCCAGAAAACGTTTCACCCCCAGATAAAGAAATTTTACAATTAATCACATTCATGTAAGTATTTTTTACATTCTCTCAAACATTACTTCATTAAAATTTAATTTTAGATATCTAAAAGACTATAAAGACTTGATAACTCATTTAAATGCAATTCACGTGTGGCATAAATCTCCAACAGTAATAATTTTAGCTGGATTTGATTCATACACTAACTTGTATGAAGAAAATTATGACCCAATATTAACTGGGCTTATATCTAGTACAATATTAGACAGTGCGGCAGTGTGTACCAAGAAAAATAACAAATCTGTTTTTATAATACTTACTACTAAAAAACCACCAGACCAATACAAAAGTAGGATGATGGTTTTACATGACATGTATTTCCCTAATTTAATTCAAAATATAATGGATGAGAATGTGATATTGGATGTAATTGTTGATTATTACAAAAACAAATAGTTTATAAGTTTTTTATTATAATACAATTATTAATATACAAAATATATATTTCTAATGAGTAAAAACAGTTATGTTTCAATTATCTTTAAAACATTTAAGTATATGACTCAAAATACAATGACATCTCCACTGGTGAGAGATTATTTATTACATTTTTTCAATTACTTATTTATAAGATTATATGTTTTCACAACAAAGATGGCAACTAGTCAAAATAATATTTCTCTCTAATATTGTTCTGAATATTATATTTATAAGGTTCCTATTTTAATAATAAGTGTTTTTTTTAAATATGTGTGTGTAAAATATCAGAATATGTAGAGATGTGATATTCAATTCCCTGAAGTTTGAAGAATAAATTGTTCCAAAATTGAATGAAAGAACAGTTTTTACAATTATTTGTCATTTAAATTGATCGTTATTTTACAAATGTAAAACCTCAAAAAATATATGTGCTTACAAAAGTGGTATTTAAAATGACAAGGGAAGTAATTAAATTTTTTTAGTGTTTTTTCTAAGAGAAAAAATAATAAGTAATGCCACAAGGAACTTACAGAAGATATTTTCTTAGTGAGTCACATTTGAAGTAATGTTTTATATAAATTATAGAAGACAATAGTTGTAATGAAGTGAAACCTTGGATTTATGATAGATAATCTTGTAAAAGTACAATTGATTGTTTACATAAAAATGCTTATATAGTTCCCCGGATTGAACTCAAATGTATTACAAATAATGCAATTCTGTACAAAATAGCTTTGAACACAACGAGTTAAAAATTACCTATAACATTTTTTAATAATATAACATTAAGTTTGATAGCCTTTCATATTTTATTAATATTAGTAACATTTACAAAACAAAAAAACTTTTTATTAATAAAAATATTCAAGTTTTAACTTACTACTCAATAAATGTTATGTACATTAGTCAAAATAGAGTCTGTATTAGTTCTAAAAGGCATAATAAGGCACTTTCTTTCATAGTATCGTTCTGTAACGCAAAAATAAATTGTACAGCACCCTTAGAGTTGATTTCAAATCCATATTAACCACATCTAAAAAATAGAAACAATAATAATTATCGATATATTTACATAATTTCTTCAGAAAATGCACTAAAAACAAAATAAATCTCACCCTCAGGTCTCGCTTTTGGTTTCTGTAGACCAACTTCCTCCATAAGTTCAAAAGCAAAAGTAACATTATGCACTTTTTGTTCAAATTCATGTGGAGTTAAGTGGAAGCTATAATGAGGAACAAAAAAACCTTCCAATAAACCCATCAACATTATCAAATAAACACCATCATGGAACTGACTTTCGATTTCTGTTACTTCAAAATTCATCTTGTTTAGATGTTTGTTTACAAAAGTTACCAATGACTGAAATGAAAATTATATTATTTCACTATACTATTCATATTATATAGTGGAATTCACATTCAGATGTCAGTATATAGTTATAGAATACTGTTGCCAATCCTACTTCCAAGATCTGCTACTTATGTGGGTGATTCTACAATAAGAGGTAATTTGTGCGGCAATCAGTTTAAAACAGTCTTTTTATTTTATATCCTGCCGTTAGAGCGTCGCTATTTCTTAGTTGTTTCGCGAACGCGAACGTGCAGTGGTTTCGCAAGGTGGCTATGTCTTTCCACTGGTAGGTAAGTCATAAAACTCATAATATTCATTTAATTTATTTGCATTTACTCCCAACTCAATAATACTGTGGTAATTAAAGTGAGATATATAACTAACCCAAAAAATAAGTCTGTTAATTGAAACAATTGAATTTGTCATGAAAACGTCTCTCCCCCTGTCAAGATAAGCAGGGGAGAGAGCCACTGACCAGGGGAGATAATATTCATGATATTTGTACAAAGTAATGCAGACAAAGCTAACGTCTATCATATTGTTATTATTACAGATTATGGCACCACGGAACAATTTAACACGTGAAGAACGGTTACAGAAGAAACGTGAAGCAGAGAGCTGATCCGAAAAAGTATGAATTGCAAAAGCAAAAAGGAAACATATTTAAAAAATAAAATGAAAGGAACTGTCGAACAAATAACTCCTAGAGAACACCGTAAGGCAAAAAAGATATAGAAAAAAAAAGCAAGAGAGCGCAGGCAATGATTTGCTCTTCAAAATATGTCTAATATTCCAGCAACACCATCAATTTCAGATGTTGACCATCAGATGCCGCAAAGTAATTTCCGTAGGAGAGTCATTGCCAAACTTACATCAGACCGAGCTAGAAGACGAAAGATATTTAACTAATAAAAAAAGATGAGATGAATAAACTAAAGACTAAATTGGCATATTACAAAAAAAAAGGTTACAAAGAATGTGAAAGCCTGTAAAATGTAGACCTAACAGCAAGGTAGAACGAGTGATGAATTCTCCCAGTGCCAGAGACACAGAGAAGAAAAATTTGTTGTTCACAGAAGAGCTCAATCAAGAATTATCCTGCTTTCCCAAACGAAAAATAAAAGAAATTTCAGAAGAATGATAGGCGGGATACTGGTGGAAAAATATGGCATACTACAGGCTGACTCAAGGGCACCTCCATACTAAGAGTCTACTAAATAAGTTAGATAAGGAACTCTCGTCCAGGCTGTTGAAACTGGGTAAGAGTTACTGACCTGGTGACAGGACACTGTACCTTGAGGAAGCATCTGCACAGGATGGGCAAAGTTTAGTAAGCCTATGTGCAGAAAATGTGAACTCTACTATGAAACACCTACTCACTTACTCTGCTTCTGTGAGAACTTAAAAGGACTCAGACGGAAAAACTTTGGAGTGGAAATAACAACCATCACAACTACTGAAGATTCCTCCAGATAAACTGGTGGACTATATAGAAGACACAAAGCTTCTGGAATGGAAGTAGATAGATAACATGGGCAATTGTACAAAGATTCAGTTCAAGTGCCTGGGCTATTGAGCCCAACCCAAACGTATGAATGAATTATGGCATACTACAAAACGAAAAAAATATGAAATCTTTGAGAAACTTTGGAAAAGTATGATTAACAGAAAATACAAAAATCCACAGCAAGTTATCAAGAAAGTTATATCTACATCAAAATAGATGTAGCCAACAGTGTCTTTCCGGAAAAGGTACAATGGACTTGGGTTTGTTAATTCACAGGTGTGTATTTTTATAAGTGGGACGTTCTTGTTTTAGAAAAAAAGTCTGTAATATGATAGTCTGATTATATGTCAAGAACAATGTTTAATAAAAGTTGATTTTATCGATTATATTTATTATTTTATTTTGTCAAAATCTCTCCCCTGATGAAAGAAGTATCTACCTTGATCTTGATGAATCTCCACTGTCCGATGTATTTACCCTGGTCTTCAAAAAAGCAATAAAATATGTTTAAAGTGACTTGCCCTTTCGTTAAAAGGTACATAAAAGGGATAAAAATCATAATGTTGAGGTTTTATTTAAAAAACCCAACTTTTCTCCTTGGCCGTATTCTCTATATACTTGAAACCTCCTATCGTAGAATCACCCATGTAAGTCTAGAAGTGATATTCCTTTAGTACAAAAAGCCTGGTAAACACAACATATTTTTCAGATTTTAGTTTCTATTGCATTTTTGTGGTTGTTCAAGATTTCTTTATTAAAGAACTTGATTTATTTCTTCAAAACATGTCAAATTCAAAGTTTAACACACACAAACCGCAACCAAAATTGTTTTTGTTGTTCATCACTATTAATATTCTAAAGTACATTGATATATGTCACCGTTTTTGTTGATTTTTTTCAATACTTAGGTACTCACCCTATGTACATAGTCGTTTTTATAGGTTTACACCTCAGCCCTTCCTCACTTTTTAATAATAATAATCTAACATTTTACAAATATTTCATATTCGGCAACATTCCTAGTCACTCTCTTATATAGCTACCATCTGAATGCAAATTCCACTACAATTTATAGATTACCTTTTTAACAACTTGGAGTTTTTCGGGAGCATGATCAAATAATGTGTCAAAAGCATCTCTCTCACATCTCATACCAACATCATCATAAGCTTTTGTTAAACTTTCTCTGACTGTTTTGTGTATCAATCTTCCATTTGCTTTTTGAACTACTACAACTTCGACAGAAACATGTTCTGGTAACCTTACTGGAGGTCTAAAGTGTCTCGCTAAGGCTACCAATAAATGGGTTATAGCAACAATATTTTTAGAGTGGATAGATTCAACATTCCATTTGTTGTGTGATATTTTTTGAATGCCCAGCACCTTAAAACATAAAATAATTAGTTAAGAGTTCAATTTTCGATATTTATTAAAATGATTAAATTACATAAACGATTTACTTACTTTATTAAAATGGTCAAGGACAACCATCAATTTTTGTTTCTGACCCTCTTCTGATTGAGTAACTTCGGGAACGTCAAATTTATCTCCTGTAAGTTTTTCAAGTAGTTTTTGCAATACTTGCCCATCATAAAGATCTTCAGATAGATCCTGAACTATGATTCTTTGAGAGGCAAGTTCATCATTTATCCATTCTTTTAATACGTTAAGTAGCTCATAAAATTTAGGATCATCGTACGCTCTTGGTTCTATCATACATCTTTCTTCATTATCTTCTGCAACACCAAAAATAAACTTATAAAAACAATGCAACCAAGTGAAAAATAAACTTACCAAGATTATAGTCTTCGGGTGGTATGATAGGAGCTGTGGGACAACCGGGTGAATCGATTGCATATTTTCCTTCTGCTTGTACTTCTTGAACTGCGAAAAAATAGATACATTGATTTTCATCAATTGAATTCACCTTGGTCTATTTAACCCAAATGTCAACAATCACAACCATATATGGAAATGTGTTAACTTAGTTTAATTACTAAATTAGATTACGTACCTTCCTTAATTCGTTTCTTGCGACCTAAAGTACCAATCTTATCCCAAATAGTTTCTTCTTTTTCTCCTTTTAGAGGTACAGGGCGAGGAGATTTCGGTCGTAACGTCGCCATGTCTTCCTTCTTCTTACAAGCTCCGCCTACTCTATTATAATCGTCCCCGTCTCTCTCGTGGGCACGCTCTTTGTTTTTATTTTTGTACAAGGCTGAAAATGTCAAATATTGGCTGTGATTAGTTACCATAAACGTATGCCTGTTCAGCCACTCTTTGAGTGGTATATCTGTAATGCGTGCTGCATAATTTCTCAATAATTCAAATTTTCTCAATTGTGCATTAAAAATAAAATGAAAAGAGTTATTCTCTAGAAACTAGCATAATTTCTTTAAAAGCAATTTATTTAAACTCGCTATACAACGATGTCTTAAATTTCTTATATTAAATAAGAACGCGTTACCTCTTAATAGACCCGTTGACTGTTCTGGGCCCTCATTATGTTTCTCATCAAGATTTTCTTCTATAACTCCAATATGTTTATCGGACTGTTGAGTTTTATATTTATTTGGAGCAGAATAAAGTTTTTCATCTCTGTTGAAGCCAACTCCTATTTTTTTTATCAACTCATTTCTGAAATCATCGTTGGAACTTTTCACGTCCTTGTCATCATCGTTTCTATTCACCAAATTATTTGTAATTTGATTTGCAGACGGCAGAGTGTTTCTGAATAACCTTTCTTGTGTCACGTCAGCTCTTCCTGTAGAATTTCCTAGGAATTTAAAGAGCCTACTATACGGTTTTTAATAGTTTATGTTATGTAGATTTAAATTCGACTCTGAATAAAGTAGACATCCACTATAGTGGTTTAACTGAATTTAAAAAACATTTTGAAATAGGTAACCTATAAAAATAAATTTTACCTTCCAATTTTTTATTCAGCTGTTCTAAAAACTGATTGTTTTTCACAGCTGACATGCTATTTCTTCCATTGTTCGTCTCTTCCTTTCCTGCTTTTTCAACTGCATTTATTGTTCCAAAATCTGCAGGTGGTGTTACTTTTGGTTTCGGAGAAATTGATGGCTTGTCACTTACATTTGAAGATTTTTTCTTGCAGTCGACAATTTTAGGAACATCGCTTTTAGCTTCTTTGAAAAACTCTTCCTCCGAATAAGGAGAAGGTGACAGCCTCGTTTCAATAGAACACTGTCGAAATAAAATTTCACTTAAAGGTTTTTGAATTACGTCTTCTTCGTCCATTTTACCGAAAACTGAACGATACTGTGAGATATTCAATTCGCTAAATCATGATGATTTATATATGGAGGTAAACATTCCGGAAGCAAACTTCCGTCTGATAAGAGCGCAACCACAGAAGAAACATTGATTATCTTTTAGATGTACAGAAAAGCAAATACAGGTGTAATATTTATCTTTAGCAATGCACGATGTTTTATAAAGAATTACCAACTAAGTAAACAGGCTTAATTTTTTTTGTCCAGAAAATAAAATTGTCCAGTCGTCAAATTAAAATGTATCCGCTTTTATTCCATTATTTATAATTTTCATACACAACAATAAAAGTGTCTGTTTAACATTTTCTTATACAAATTGAAGAAAGTTCACCTTATCTGTGACCAAAAATCAAAAATAATTAAGTGGTATTTAGGTAAGGTAAGTGTCTCCACTTGATCGTGGTCTGTGAGTCTGTGACTAGATTCAAAAACAAACTTTCAATAAAAAATGCGTTATGAAATAGTTCTGAACCCATCCACTGCGATCGCTGAAATTCTTCTTCCCTTAGTCTGTTTTTCGGCCTCAGCTGCCTTGCCTATTTCGACAACTCAATTGCAACTAGCGCTTCAGGTGGATGGGTTTGACAACTCCTTTTTTCATTCTAGCCTTGTTTACATATATGCTATATATAAGCAAGGATTCTAGGTAATCCTATTGTAGTTATTGTACTTTCACTTCTATAGGCTAGACTGTTTTGTGAGTGTCAGTCCTATGTGTGTCAGAATTAACAAACATAGGACTGACATTCATAGGATAAACATACTAACTGACAGTCAGGCAGCCCTTGCAGCTTTAAACAGTCGCAAGGTAACATCCAGACTGGTAGAAGAATGCCAGAAAGAACTAAATGAACTAGCAGACCACATTAAAGTAAGATTAGTGTGGGTGCCGGGACATAACGGTATTTCTGGAAATGAACAAGCTGATGAACTCGCGACAAGAGGTTCAGCAACAGCATATGTTGGACCGGAACCAGCTCTTGGGACCACAAAGAAGGTAGTCCGAGGGCAAATACAAAAATGGGTACAAAGCCAACATAGACTTCAGTGAAGGAACACTCCAAAGCAGGTACACAGTAAAACCTTCATAGGTGACACATGTGTAAAACGGACCGAAGAACTACTGAATATCAGTAGGAATAAGCTAAGAATTATTACAGGTTATTTAACGGGTCATACCCAGGTAAAAGATCACCTGCACAAAACAGGGTTATATAACGGGGGGCCCCAGCTGCAGACTTTGTGGCATGGAGACCGTAACCCATATCTTATCTGACTGTGAGGCACTGGACTCGAGGAGACAAACAATCTTCGGAGAAGCCAATGTGCCACCTGAAGTATAAGGCACACATCCAATGGACCTATATCGTCTACTCGAAGGTACGGGGATAACTGGATGGGTGGACTAAATGTGGGAGTAGAGTACAGTGCAGTGCAGCGCATAGTGCTCCCGGCATCAGAACGGCTTCAAAAACACAAAAAAAACCACATTACAAATCTAAAATGCTAATGACCGTTTGCACCAATTGATATTTAAGTAGACTTAAAGTTAAGTGGCTCTTTTAAAAGGTTTTGTTTTGCACCATGAACGACTGGTGATTTCAAGCTGCACCTAGCTAAGCTTAGAGAATCGCTCGCTTATTCTCCACTTATCCTCAAAGTGGAGATTTCTAACCTAACATTCTTGTGCTTCCATTGACATATATATCAATGATTTTTCTGTTTTAGTTTTCCGTCTTCCAATTTCAAGTGGTTTTATTTTTCATTTTTGAAGAAAGATGTTTATGGAGGATGATTTGGAAGTATTGGGTATTCTTGAAAATGGAGTTCCAATAAGACACAACTATTATGAAGAATTTGATGAAAAAACCTTTTCCCAAAAGTTTCGCTTGACCAAGCCAACTGTTTTACAGCTCGTATAGAAATCCTAGAAGTTTCTTTGAAGCATTTTTTACTGTGTTTTCCATTATAAACAATTTTCTTATTAAAAAACAAGAATAAAATCCTTTGATTTTCAAAGAATTGACGTTATTTCAAACCACAAACACGAAAAGTCACTAGATACCTACCATTAAAGAAATTAATAAAACTCAACTTAAATAGCGAGGTTGACAAATGTTAACTGTATAAACCCTCACTTCGTGGAATCTACTCATCATATGGTTTTAAATGAAACTAACTGTTTTTAAATGACTCCACAATATATTTGTAAAAATCTGTAAATTGCAAGTAAATTGACAATTGTCAAATATATTGTGGAGTCATTTAAAAACAGTTAGTTTCATTTAAAACCATATGTTGACAAATGTATTAAACACTAAGACTTAGCTAAGAAGCAGAGCAAAAACATTGGTGCAACTGAACTTTAACTAAGCGACCCTTACATTTTAAACTCGCCATAGCTATTCTAAGCTTATACTTCTATTGGTGCAAACGGCCATAAACCAAATTACTAGCTGAGTTCGTTATTTGCATCGCAGAGGAGATGGATTATTGGTCACGTGATCACAGATTAATCTGAGCAAATTGCTATTAACGAACGTCCCGACCAATCAAACATATAACGAACATCTAACCTCCTTTTTGCCTGTAACTTTCATTTTAGAGACTACGATTTTCATGTTTGATTTTTTCGTTTTAGATTTTATTTTTCATTATTCACGACCATGTCTGGCCCTGAGGCAATTTTGTTAGCTATTCATGGTCCACAAACAGTACGAGATTTATCTAATGACAGGAACGTCTACAACATAACCTCATAACATGGCAGATAAACAGATTAATCTTTCTCGTCGGTCAAAATATTCCGAGCAAACAGATTTACATCGGACTGATCTGGGCCCGTATTCTTAAGGGACTAGTGAGAATCTCACCAATGAGATAGGTGTATTGCATGGTTGCCTAAAACATATGAGAGTTTCAATTTTGTCGTATTTTTAAATGCAATAGTGAGATCTGCAATATCACCGGACGAAATCCAATACGCATGTTTCTAAGCTTCTCACCGCTTTTGGCGAGATTCTCTATCGGTTCGAACCATGAGAGATTGAATCTCTCTCGTTTCAGGCAACCCGTAATGCATCAATCTCATTGGTTAGATTCTCACTAGTCCCTTAAGAATACGGGCCCTCTGATCGGAATAGAGACGAACGTCTCACGACAGTAAGAATTTGGCTTTCACGCTCTTGCGCACTATGAGATTTTTTAATTCACATGTTCCTATCGTGCGACGTTGTCAGTTGTCTGTCAATCAGTCTTATGGTGGTCTTTGGTCTTATGTAGAGAAAATTGATTTGTATACAGAGACAACCGTATACTATATTATATATATATCGATATCTTTTTCATACAGCCCATCCCAAATTTTGATCAGGCTCAATCGAAGCATCAAGCTAAATTTGTTTGTTGAGTGGGTTTGTATTTCATTTATCAGTTTGAGTTGTGGTTTTCTGTTTGAATTTTGTTGTTATGATGGATTCTACTAATCGAATAAGGTGCAACGAGTGCCCCACTGCATTTTTTTCCTGTAAAAAGCACCTTTATGCGCATATTAGAAGAATTCATGATCATGCTGTAGAGAATCAAGGGAAACCGGAGTCCAGTGCAAAAAAGGAGAAGGTCGATGTAAAATTACATAATTATGAACGTAGAAAAACTACATTAAACTTATGGTTCGTAGTATAAATCATTTAATTTTTTCTTATCATTAATATTGCTCTGTTTTGTCTTTTATTTTATTTGTATTTTGTATACCATTTCTATTTTTATCACCTGTTTCCTGGGTATATAGTTTATTCGTTTTCTTGTAAGTATATTGTATTGTATATAAAATATGGCTTAAGAAAGGGCAAGTCCACCATCCTAGCAGCGAGAAAGATTGCGTAGAAAAAGTGAAGGAGAGGAAGGAGAGGCAAGCATAGCAAAGACAACCAGGCCACAGCCCCGAAGCAAGCCCAAGCAAGGCGATTCCAGGGCTGCGAGCCAGTGGAAAGAGGGGTTTTTTTTAGTTGGTATTAGAACTCTTGAGCCCCACAGACCCCCCCCCGAAAAACCAGGGGGGACATGCGTAAACGACATTTTTTTCCTCCTCCCAGAAAAAAAAGTATATTGTATTTAGTCAAAACATAAGTCATGTATTGCCTTTAAAGGGATTGTAAAATCTGTTGGGCAATCAATAAATGCTATTATTGTTTATTGGGAGGGAAATTAATTCTATGCATTTTTTTAACTATATAGGTATA
Source organism: Galerucella pusilla (assembly GCA_910591695.1). Lineage (NCBI taxonomy): Eukaryota > Metazoa > Arthropoda > Insecta > Coleoptera > Chrysomelidae > Galerucella > Galerucella pusilla. The sequence continues at coordinate 85,038 of CAJUYI010000396.1, forward strand.
CCAAGTTATATAGGTACTGAAGATGAATCTGATTGTAACACAATATTAATAAAATATATTGTATTATACAATTTGTGTTATTTAACTATAGGTATACCAAGTTATATACTGAAGATGAATCTGATTGTAACATAATATTAATAAAATATATTGTATTATACAATTTGTGTTATTTCAATATTTCAACAAACATAATTGAAAATCTTACAAATAAAAATTTGTTATTGCAAACTGACCCCAGTTTTGAATAAGTAGGTAAGTATTATAGGTACCAGTGTGTTTTTTCTAACGAAGACTAGGATTTTAAATGGTAAAACTCTTTAACTTATATTAGGAACATTTAAACTGATGTGGAAACTAAAAATACATGATTTCTAATGCATTAAAAATAGGTACATTTTAAATATGCCTTAATTGAGTCGAGAAATGTTAAGGATATTTTCAAACAACTTTGAAGCTCAGAAAAAACTGCACTTTTCAAATTCCTCGTATCATTTAATTATCTGAAGGAAAATATTTATGTTCGAGATTGTCATAGGCGATATTTTAGTTACCTATCCAAAAAAAAAAAACTTGAAGAGATACCCTCCCCAAGGTTTCCTGTCTACAATGGAACCGGCAACGTCGCACGATAGGAACATGTGAATTTAAAGATCTCAAAGTGCGCAAGTGCGTGACAGCCAAATTCTTACTGTCGCGAGACACTCGTGAATAGAGGAGTTCAGTCTAAGGTCAGTGTGGCCAACAAAAAGTGGTTTTTCTGACAAGAATGACAGTTAATGTCTACCCCTTAAAACATAGGATTTTTGCATGTTTTTCATCATTGCGAACACTTATATTGCTTTATTAAAATAATGAATACACCCCCGAAGCGTAAATCTTGGAATTTAAAATGGCTTTTTAGCTGAATACACAGCACATCGGTGGCCAAATTTCCAGGAACTCTTGGCATGTCACCATTTCATTTCTGTTATCTGTCACTAGTTATGTCAGATGTCAGTGGAAAAAGTAATTAGAAGAATAGAGATACACCTAACTAGAAATGCTACAAAAATCTAATCGAAAATGGACATACAGAATTGAACGAATATCAACAAAAATAAATATAACTGACACTTGACATAATTAGTGACTAAATAACAGAAATGAAATGGTGACTTGCCAGAAGTTCCTAGAGTTATTGGCCATCGATATGTTGAGTATTCTGCTAAAAAGTCATTTTAAATTTTAAAATATACGCTTCGGGGGTGTATTCATTATTTTAATAAAGCAATATAGATGTTCACAATGATGAAAAACATGCAAAAATCCTATGTTTTAAGGGGTAGACATTAACTGTCATTCTTGTCAGATAAACCACTTTTTGTTGGCCATACTGACCTTAGACTGAACTCCTCTATTACCGAACAGCCGAACCATGGAGAGTCTCCATGAGCCGAACACTTCAGATTTACCTCCCCCAAGGTAGTGCCAATGGAAAACGCTATTAGTTACATATCATAATATTATGGCCGTATGGCGGATAAGTAAATAAGCAAATATTTGTTATTATTTATATGATGGATATAAATCAGGCAGCTTTTCCTATATTTAAGGATAAAATTGAAATTGAGGAACACGATTTTAATATAGATGTTAAACAAGAACTTGATGAAGAGGTGTATAGTCTGAACGATATAAATAATTTAATTGGAGAAACGAATGTCATGAGACCAATTGAACAAAAGGTAAATTTCCATTCAAATACTGATAAAACTTTAGAAGAATCTAATGCGTTAATTAAACTAGAAAGTAATATTCTTGAGAATATTGACAATAACTACTCTTTACATGGAAAATTGAGGAGAACTAGACTCAAAGGTAAGTGTATCAAATTACAAATAACACATCCAATTCACTTGAAATATACCTAGTTGGGATACTCTACAAACAAAACTGTAAAATTTAGAAAAAATATATAAATGTCAGATATTAAATTTATGCATAAAATAGTAAAACCAAAAGCAGAAAATACAGTAAAGATTGTAAAGTTGAAAAAAAAGTATAGCACTGCACACAACAATCAAAATCTTTGAAAATATCAAAGCTTAAGCTCCGCAGATGTTTTTCAAACTTGAAAGTGGGCTCATTAAAAATTAAAATGTCCTCAACAGAGTTACCAAATCTAGGGAGAAAACTATTCATTGCATTGTTGTACCTATTAAATGAAACATGAAAGGTTTACACCTGCCTAGTAAGATCAGGAGGAGGAACTAAATTATATCAGGATGGTTTGTTTCCACAAAATAACCAGTTTGGCATGAAAAAAATTTAGTATATTATATGGATCATGCATCATAGTGTTAGTTTACATTAAGTTTCTGAAGAAGAACTTGGTTATAAAAATGCACATAAAATAGTGCTGTGTTACAAAAACCGCTAAATGTTTAAAAACATGAAACCATAAATTGAACCAAACATGTATGTAATTGACGTGTATAGCTCTAGTCATCTGACTATTTTCACCACAATCAGTACTTTACTGTAAATACACCATTTAAAAAAATATGTTTCTTTCTACAAACCTGAGAGATCTGTCCATTTTTTGTATAAATTATGACCTATGTACTATTTTCCTTACTAAATGAATATTTTCTAGCATTTCCTTACTATTCTTATTGTTGTGTCCTTCAATTTATTTTTTATTCACAGGACGTCCATTGATAGGAAAACATATAAAGAGACGAGGTATTATTATCT
>CAJUYI010000396.1:97776-120031 GCA_910591695.1 Galerucella pusilla
ATAATAAACTCTGGTTAAATGAAAAATGTTTTTCTTTTATCAATTCTAACCTAATATAAACTACAACTACATTATAAATCATTTTTTAAAATTCGCTTTTTAATCTCTGCACCTCGCCTATTTGAACAAGAGCTTATTTACCCGACTCGTCACCAACGTTGTCAAATTTAGTAGTAACATAACAATATTGAAGTAAATATGTAAATATCAGAAAATAAGAAATAAAAAACTAAAAAAAACAAGAAAACCCAGGCCCAAGCCCGGTTGATCAAAGTGTAACTATGTATAAAAATATCAGAAAATGAGAAATTGAAAACTAAAAAAAAACAAGATAACCCAGGCCCAAACCCGGTTGATCAAAGTGTAACTATGTATAAAAATATCAGAAAATAAGAAATAAAAAAATAAAAATAAATAAAAAAACCCAGGTCCAAACCGGGTTTCGAACCTAGGACCTCTGGGTTGCAAACTCAGTATGCTAATCTCCACACATTCAATCACATCGAATAGAAGGTTAAAGGCCGCTTGGACGCATGCGCACCTTAACTACTAAATTTGACGTGGTGGGTGGTGAAAGGTCGGGTAAATAAGCCCTCGTGCCTATAGGGCATGTCCACGACAGTTGACAACACCCCGGTGGTAAAACAATAAACAATAGACACGATGAAAAATTATTAAACATCAATCAACTATTAACCTATATCATATATTATTAAATATGCAAGCTCAACAATTAAAATAACTTTAAAAAAACATTTAAGCAAAGCCAACTAAACTCAAACACGATCTATCATTATAAATCAGCATAACCTCACTATTAAGTACCAGGGGGTCTATTCTCAAACAGTGACAGGGGTGACATTCCGTTCATAAAAACTAGCGATCGCTTTTAAGCGACGTCGCCTGGATTTTACATTGATATTTTGACAATGAAAAATTCGTAGGCGACACATTATGCGTATCAGAAATTAGAACTATATTTGTCGCTCTAAAACAACCAAATTTGGTGAACGGATGTGTATATCGACAAGATCGATCCAAGACTACTCGCCAGAGTGAACAGAATGTCACTCACGTGTTCTGAACGCTTTGTTTATTGTTTTACCACCAGGCTGTTGTCAAAATAGTTTGTGACGTCACGTGGACATGCCCTATTTGATACAATATTCGCGAAAATTTTTCCGATAGTGGGCGCTGCAGTTTATGTCAAAGATGTCAGTGGAATTGGGAAAACAATGCTAACCCTTTTGTTTCAATACACGTACTGTAATAGCGATTTGGTTTGTTTTTCCCATTCCAATTTTGCTCCTATTCGCGAATATCGTATTTGCATTTTATGAGATTGAGGAGGAATTCGATTTTGAATGGCCCAGATCTTCATATGAAGATTGATTTACTCTTTCAAATTAATTTAATTGAATAAATAAAATTCCATTTTAATTGTAAAATAAATGTAATCATGTTGAATTTATGTGAATTAATTTTAAACTTTCAGTGTGTAATGACGTGTCTAACATGTTGTGTTTGTTTATTTATAGAAGTAACTGGCATAATATTGTATACATAAATTCCTTTCTTTCTTTATTATCTTTTTTGAAATTTTATTTATGTGTATTTCAGCTATTTAAGTGTAATATAATCGAACTCTTATATATGAATTTATAATAAATAAAACAAGAAAAAAAGGGGAATCTAAAAAAACTTTTTTTCCATATTTTATAAATATGATTTACTTTTACAGTTCTTTGCAGCACAAACTACCAGAGGTGGGTAGCTATTTGAAATATTTATATTTCAAATACCTATCTAAAATAGAAATACCTATTTTGTATCTTTATTTTAAATAGTTGCGTAAAACCTATTTTATATTTATCATCTTAAATAACTGTTTCTACCTATTTTTTATTTTAAATAGGTTTTGGACAATCCCTATGTCATTGATTCGATCCAGGATGTGCGAAAGTGATCGATTAGGATTTCAAAGGGTTCAAATTTATTTCTTGGTTTTTTTGTCGGTTTTTAAATGTCCCGCAATTTATTAAGTGTACATTTTGTGTTCGGTTTAGTACAATTTGCTTTTTCATTCTGGCAGCAGTAGATGATAGAGGCATTGACAGTCGACTGAGTTAAGTGTTGAGAGTGATTTAACGGATTTAAGAACTTTTACGTAGATGGTGTACTCTGTGCTTTTACCGAGTTTGATTTTAAAGAGATACTCAGTCGGCTCAAAAGATTAGATAATATATCTCAGACCATTCTCAGACGACGATACTACTTTTAATTTAATGCAATATGAACAAACAAAAAGTGCCGCTAATTTTGGACGGCAAATTTTTTTAAATAGTAGCTCGTGGTGAGGAGGAAAGTGATACAAATATCACCGCCGAGTGTATACTGTGCCACAAAAAAATAAAAGGTAGAATGAATGCCACTAGCAATTTTCGCCTTCATCTAAAGGTAAGCGGCCGTTTTATATGATATGTAACTTTTACAGTTTTTGGTTGGGTTGTTGAAACCCTTACTTCATGGTATTGATTTATAACATGTAAATATAACTGGTCATTAATAACAAATTCCACAATATATTAAAAATTTGTTGCCATCATGACAATGAAACTTGGGTTTTGAAACAATTGTAGATGTATATATATCATGGAGCTACTATTAGCTCCATGATATATATATAATATTTCAATTGTTAATATATTGTGGTATTTGTTGTTAACGCTGAATTGTATTTCTATTTACATATTGGTGGTTTTTGTGATTAGATTTTATATTAAATGAAAAAAATTAGTTTTTAGGCCCTATTTATCAAATATAACACCCCATTAGCTTCATCCGCACCTGTTGAATGATTATTCTCGTATGCTGGGATGGTGATGAGACCAAAACGAAGGTCAATGACAGACCGCAATTTTGAGAATATGCTCCTACTTAAAGCTAATGGCCATTTAGTTTAGTAGGCTCTACATAAAAGACATTTATTATATTAATTATATACATAAGAATAAAAAATACATTTATAAAAAACAACGCATTTTTAATTTTTCATACCTACCTTTACACAGACCTATTTACTATTTTAATATCTATCTGAAATACCTATTTTCTATCTTCTATTTTAAATAGAATTATCAAATCTATTTTCTATTTAACATTTTAAATATCTTTTGGTCACCTATTTTGTATCTTTTATTTTAAATATGTTTTTAAGCCTATTTTACCCACCTCTGCAAACTACACCTGCTTTAACTTTATTCATCTTATTTTATTACTGTCACTCAAATAAAAATTTTAAATTACACCACGCCACTGCTCACGCGACTAAACCAAACTAAACTGTCCCTAAACCAAAGTAGAATATACGCCGTCCTTGCTGAATTTGAGAGGTTTCTAAGCCGAAATGGCGAACTGCGCACAACCGATGCGCGAAGTTGAGATGCACTACTGGTTGTTTTGGTATACTGTGGTTATAGTGTGTAAAAAAAGAAGAAAATATACATCACAGCGTACACTATCTAACTGGTGTACATGTGGTGTACTCTGTGCCTACATCGACATTTAAATGTCAATGGTAATATAAATGTCAATGGTAGCCTATCAATTCAGAAATAAGATTAAAAATAATAAAGCTGCTTTATTAGTTCTCTTTTTTTTTACAAAATGAGCGAAGATATACAAAGAAAATTACAAAATGAATTAGATAACTTCAAAAAAACTCAAAAAGGCAAGTACAAATTTATTATTAACACATGACGATATAACCTTAAATTACTTTTTAGAACTGCAAAAAACGATTCAAACTAGACAACAGTTAGACGGTCAATTAAACGAAAACGACGTAGTAAAACAAGAATTAGATCGACTCCCGAGCGATGGTAAAGTGTATAAATCCGTAGGAGCAGTTTTGATTAAAACTGAATTGGTTGAAGCTAAGCAAAATGTCAGCAAAAGGATGGATTACATAAGTAAAGAAATAAAACGAATTGACGAACTAATTAACACACTTGACAAGAAACATGATGCACACAGAGAAGCTCTGCAGAAACTGCAACATCAGTTCCAGCAGGCCCAAGTTAAAGCTGCTCTTCATTCTTAATGTTAATCTCATGCTCCTATCTATTTATACCTATTTCAATTTTGAATTATTATTCTAAATGCTTATTAAATTTTTTTTTACTAATTCACTAACTAGAATTTAGTTTCAATATTTCCATATTATTAACATGTGAAAGAATGGTAGAAAAAACAATCCTCCCTACTTGTGGAGCTGGCTCACTGACAAATTCAAAATTGGATGTCAAGGTTTGATCCGCCAATCAAAGATAGAACTTGGTAAGAGTGTTGGAACAGTATACAACAGTTTTTGAGTGGAAGTTTTGCCATTGATCTGTGCTTTGGGTGAAAACTAGAGAATAGGCTAATTATATTGTATTATTCAACACGCCTAATTATAATGATGACAGTTATTCATGATTCATCTGAGTGAATAATAGCCATTATATGTGAGTAGAATACTATATTTTGTCCACGACTATGAATTACCTGTTTAGCTACTAGTTTTTTGTCAAACTAAAATACTAGTTTACCTATTACAAAAAACTACTGATTACTTCTTATGTCATTGAACAGATTAATATATATTTGATAATTTATGCTTACAGTTACATTTGTGCAATTTGTAAAATTGATAACCAGAACTGAAGATGTATTTATGGTGGAAATAACATTTTGGTTGTGGTCTTCGGTTTATCAAATATATCTTCATAGCCTGATGGTTTACGGCTCTAACTTGGTAAAGTTGGGAATTTTAGACATGGGTTCGAATTCCAGTCGTGGCGAAAATTGTGTTACAAAAAGGCAGGTCATAAATCATACCACATATTCTGGGGATAAAAATAACTCGATCCAACCCAAGTACAAATGTGCATGCGAAAAAACGAATCCTTGAGGCTGCAATCAGATATCGTCAGAAGCCATTGCTTTTGCAAAATATTCGGTTTTCGTTAGTAAAACGGTGCCGACTGTGTATTCAAGAAAATGGGGGCCATTTAGAACATCTAATAAAAACTATTCATTTGTAAATAAATAAGATTCAATAAAAAATTTGGGACCCTCAAAAACTTAAAAATTCATTGACTTTAATTTTTGTTACTCAAAATTTTTTGAAGCATAATGAAAAATGGGCCGTATCTCGATAAAAACTGATAATTGTAAAAAGTACTAGGGGGCAAAAAACAGTTTCCAAAAGAATGTGTTTGAATAATGGTGCCACAATAAGCATTAAATTGTAACGTACACAAAAATTTTGGGGGGGTTTAGGGGATCTCAACTCCCATAAATTTTTAACGGAGTGCAATAATTCCTTAATTTTTTTTAAGATGCTCCAATCATAAGAAAGCCACTTGCCAACTTTCATTATAATATGTCGAACAACTGTCGAAATATTTGAAAAAATCAATTTTCATTTGGTAACTTCGAAGGGTAGTAACTTTTTTCGCATGCACATTTGTACTAGGGTAACTTGGGTTGGATCGAGTTATTTTCAGCCCCAGAATATGTGGTATAATTTATGACCTGCCTTTTTGTTACACCCTTCAATATATGTGACCTTTTCATTATACACCACTACATTCACTGGATAATAATGTACATCATTATACTTGCAGAAGCGCATGTAAAATGTTGAAATTATCAAATAGTCGTGGACAAAAATATTTTTCGACTGTCAGGCTGCAATAAGGGTGCTGTACTTATGAGCTGCAATTGGAATCCCAGACTACTAAACCAACTGAGTGTAAGCAATAAAGTTATTTTATATGGATTCTGTGTCATACCCAAAACTTGGGAAACAAAGTAGTGGACTAACTTGAAATGGAACGAGGTCATCCAGATCATAGGCCTGGAGAGCCCAGCCTGGAAATCCATTTAAATATGGCAAAGAGAAATATCTCTGACCAGAAGTGCCTACCAAAATGAAATAACACACTCGAGGCAGAAGCCTTTGCCAAACTTAGATTGGGAAAAAAGGTATTTAACTGAAATCCTTACTGAACAATGCAGGCTAAACTATTATCTGGGAAGCAAAGGGCTAGTCCAAAACACCAAGTGTTTGCCTTGTAGATGAATCAGTGAAACATGCGACTGCAATGTTAATTACAGATCATGATGATGTAGGTAGATAGGTTTGTCCCCTCACAGATTATCAACTTCCTTGGAAATATTGAAGGAGTTATCATAGTATATTACGTAACAAGTGCGGAAAGTGACATTTTTCACACGAGTGGGAAGTATTGTCTCACGAAGCGCAAGCCGAGTAAGACACTCTTACGAGTGTGAAACATCACTTTCGCACAAGTAATGTACACTATTTTTCCTACGACCATGCGATAATTGTAACAAATATTGTTTAATGTAATGGTTTTTTAAAAATAATGTTGACATCGGTGAGTGCGGAAATTAAATTAGTGAAATTCACTTTGCAACGAGTTATGTACAATATTTTTCCTACGGCCATAAATATTTAAAGAGTACCTTAGGTTTTTCGCTACTATCAGTATCAACTTCCATTATAATAAAAAACCGAGACCAACACTTTTTATTTTTAGTTTATCTCACAATTATTATAATTCGTTTACAATTTTATGTAATAAGTATTTCACTTACACTTCACAAAAACTATTTCTATGCTTTGCGTTTTAATTTGAGAATTTTGACATAAGCCTTCTTCATTATTTTTCACTTTTATAATTAGTATATATTTTTTACGATCACGCGATAAATTTATGAAATATGATGGTTTTATTTATTTGAAAACATCAATAACTGTACCTACCTACAACATAATAATATGATAATTTTTAAAATAATCAATTTGTAATGCAAACTATTTTCAAAATAACGCAGGAGACATTTCAATTCTTTATAATTTGATTTTTTTTTAAATTCCTACAGCTATACTATAGACATACCCAAAATAAGAACATTTGACAGCTATCAGCGTCATGACAATTCGGAGAATGCTGGAGTAGACCGCGATTCGATTTCCGGCTGTACCTAGTTGTTTTTTTTATCACAAAATTTGGCGAATCTTAATAATTTTTGAACAGATTTTGTGTTATATTTGTAGTTATTACGTAGGTAAATTTAAATAAGAAAACCACGTTAATCGAATTCATGCGAACCGTGCGATATGATATCACCACTATGATGATATGAGAAACTTTCCGCCAGATTAGAGAGGGCGATATATGTTAATTTCCTATATGGTCGTGGAAAGATATTTTTCTCCAATATTTTGGACCCTTTTATAATACTTTTTTTCAAATGTTGGGTCATTATGAATTTGTTACAAGTTTATTTTCCATGAAGTACAAATTCAATCATAAATTATCGTAATTCATAAAAATGTTGGAAAGAACAATGACACATTTGTATTGTTGTTCCTAAATTTCATGGCTTCAAGAGATTATTTTTCATAAAAATAAAAATATCAATTTTTCATATACAGGGTGTACCCAAAGTTTATAAAAACAGTTATTTTGTAATATTTATTGTAAAATATAACTACTGACCTATTATGTGAAAGCATTAAACGTTGTATGTAACAAAAAATCCTAATTAATAATAAATTTTAATAAACAATTTATTCTAAACAAAACTAGCCACCAAAAGTATAATCCCAACCGTAATATTAAGGTTCAAAATGTTCACCGTTAACATCAATGATAGTTCAAATGATTGACTAACATTTCTCAGCATATCAACGTTAGAAGATCGAAATGCCGCACTAATTTTCTCTTTCGTGTCATCTCTAATAGCCGTGGATTTTATAATCTTATTCCTCACAAGACCCGAAAAAAATAAATATACTTTTGTTAAATCGGGTGACCGAGCTGGCCAATCAGTTGGGCCCCCTCTTACAGCATTGCTTTGATGTTAACGGTGAACACTTTGAACCTTCAGCTTAATATTACGGTTAGGATTATACTTTTGGTAGCTAGTTTTGTTAAAAATGAATTATTCATTAAAATTTATCATTAATTGGGATTTTTTGTTTCATACAACGTTGATTGCTTTCACATAATAGGTCAATAATAATAGTTTACAATAAATATTACCAGATAAGTCTGTTTTTATAAACTTTGGGTATAGGGAATGCTTGACAAAAATTAAAGTTACATAATCGAAGATTCTATTTTTGCTATAAAATAAAGGGTGTTCCATTTGAAAGAAGAAAGAAAATGACAGGTTCGAGTTTCCGTTCACCCTGTATATAAGAAAGAATATAATTGAAATTTAATAGGATACGGAGATATTGCATCATGTTACGAAACTCTGTTTGGCAAAATACATTTTTTTTCTTCAACGTACAAGTTACAGAGCATTGATTTACCTACGATTTTAACATAAATGTGTCCATATCTTTTGAAGGACTCTGTATAACATGGCAAAACCTTACATCAAAAGCTTCAAAAAATGTAACCAATCCGAATTTGGTATAATATACAGAGGTTCCCATTTTAAAAATAATATGTTTGGTTTGTAACGGAGTTATACAGCACTCTGTACAGTTCGATATAATTTCAAAATATGGACCTTCAACACATCTACTATTTTTGTTGATAACATTTTTTGAGATCTCTTAAAATAACCCATATACCAAAGCTTGTTGTAAGGTTGGTACACCCTGTATACAAATCAAGTAATAATTTGTTAATCCATCTTCTTATAACTGTTTTCCTATTTACTACCAAAAATATTTTTTTAAAAAACTTTAAATGGAATGTTTCTCTAAAGGTGAAACATGCATCAGGGAAGACTAGTCATGCAAACTAAACAAACATATCACTAGTGTATAAATATTTCACTTTTCACTATGGGAATGGGAAATTCTTATAAATTAATATGAACAACAATTTTTGATCATAAAACTTCTTTAGCAAGTTGGGATTATTGGCAAAAATTGTTGCAGTGACTCAAAAACTGTCCAGAAATATACTTTTATATTTTCCAACTATGTATCATAATTTTACAATAAATTAAATATTCTGTGTTTGTACATCTGTCCAAGGATACCTCAGATATTACATACAAAATATGAAAATAAGGTATTGCTGAAATAAACCAGTTTATTACTTGATTCGGCAACAATGGTTGGTGGCATGTATCTATAACAAATCTAACGATATGAAACTAGTGAAACTGCAAAAGGCATTTGAATCACTCCACATCATCTTCTTGCAAAGATGCACTGGGAGTACTACTTTGTGCCTTCATTAAACGAGGTGCCACAGCTGGCAGTCTTTGGATAAGTAAGTGGAACACATTTGGTTGTAGTGTTTGTTGCAAGACTTGTAAAAGATCATTTGGTTGTCCGCAAACAGCGACTGCATTGCCAAGATGGTCGACTCCATTTTCAAGGTCACCTGCTGCGAGTAATTCTTCGCCGAGCTGGATTTCTTGCAAAAAGAATCTTTGTACTGCTTCATGATCTTTCATATCGGGAAATACCGTGTTTGTTCGTTTGCCAGCTGATGCGGCTGCAGCTCTTCTATTACGTCTTCCTAGAAAGAATTAATGTTATAAAACAACATAACCTAAATAATTGGAGTGACTTACTTTGTCTCAATTTCTTTTTAAAATCTGGGTCATTGTGCCTCTGGTTGTCAAAGTAAATGCAATATCCTAAAAATAAAGTGGCTGACACACCTGCACATATACCTATAACGGCTTTTGGAGATACCATTTCCAGTTAATTTTCAAAAATTCTAAAAGACTTCACTCAAATGCCAGCTTCCATCACTCCACTATCGCATAGAAAAAATTAAATAAAACTGAACTGAACAGAAGATGGCGTAGCTGTGACTTATCAATGACATCGATAGATTTAGTCAACTTTTAGCGCAAAATGCTTCTCTGTGGACTCAATGAGTCCGACTCATTTATATTTTCACATAAATAAGCTATTGGGAAAATGTCATTCAACACCCCCCAAAATTCAATTTTGAAGTGATAATCAGCATTATTCAATAGATATAAGATTTTTGGAGTATGTTATCACTGGTGAAGTATATGCCATAGAGAAATATATTTTGTCTATGGTATATGCTTTTCTTTTCACACTTCACAGTTGGTATATGATTTAATATGACACACAGATAACTTTCTGTGTCAATCACGTCAACTTTGCACGTCAATGGGAAATAACACAAAAACAAACACAGCTGTGAATGTGAATCATTTTTAATTTCTTAATATGGAACATGCGGAAAAAACTGCAAAGGATTATTCAAAGTGTTGTGATATTGATATGGATTCAAAGGTAAATTATTTTTATTACAATTGAGGCGAAGTAAATATATCATTTAAAACAAATTTACAGAAAGAGTGTACATTTTTTAGTTAAAACCAATTAACAAATCAGTTGATGAGATGTTGACAAGATTAGAAGAATTCCAAACTATGATGTCTTTTGTTGTTCAAGACAGGAAGGATTATAATGATATTTTAACTTCCGTACCCAAATATAAAGAAGAATTTGATACACTGTGTAATAAAATAGATTCAGTTGAAAAACTTACCTACCACATAAAATGTAACTTAGACGAGTTAGAAAATGAAATTGAAAAATCAGAATTAAACTTAGGCTGTACTGAGAAAACTGCAAAGGTCACCCAAATATTTACTCCTTTATTTGTAAGTTAAATATTATTTAGTCAATTACGCTGAGATTTAATGTTTTATTGTAATTTGGAAACAAACTAATATGTTTGACCTTCTAATTTGTTACAGAAAAAGAATGTGGACAAAAAACAATCTACCCAAAGTACAGAGTTATTTAGAACTGAGGATTATTTTAAGTAATTCTTGATTCCAGAGAAAAATATATTTATTATATACAAATACAACTGCATAAAAAATAATTTATTGAATAAATAAAATATAGTTACACATAAACAATATTTACATTAAAATTAATTTAAAATGATTTATTAGTCAATTCATCCAAAGTTTTCAAAATGGTGTATGAAATATGGTAATTTTCTTCCAATATTAACTTCATCACAAGCAGACATCACACTTTTAGTAAGAGGCCTAGGTCCACAGCTAAATACTCCAATCTTACTCACCTAAAAGGTATTTTTTTAGCACCTATATTTCTCTTGTTTTGAAAAAGTTATATACTTACATAACTGTGTCGCTTTTGAACAAATTTCAAAAATGACGTCATATCCGGTCTCCCGAAATGATTGACAGCTTTCAATCCAGTAAAAATGGATGTTTTCGATAGTCTTTGGAAGTGGTTCTCACATATATACAACATGGTTGTTCGTAAATCGAATTTATGGAAAAACTGTGTTATGAATATGTGAATTTCTAGAACGTTTGTTACATCTTTCTTTTCTACATCTCTTAATACATCAATAAACCATTCAAAATGTTTGTGAGAAGGACATATCCACAAAAAGTAGACCTAAAATTATCATTACATCTACAGCATATTCAAGTATATATGTTTCTAGACAATCCTAGGATGAACTAGCTTGTCCTAAAGTCAATGTAGTGTTAGGAAAAACTGAATTGTACTAGCTCAAACTATACTTTGGTAAGTTTATCTGAAGCCGTGAAAGGAATGCAGTCAAAAACATTCGATATTGCCACGTTCAACTATGGAAAAGCAAAAGTGCTAAGTATGTAGTGATAATAATTAGAAAAGGGACTTTTTATTATTAACAATATCAACAATATGATTAAACGTTAATTCTTTAATGTGCTAGTTTCCTTGGATTTTTTCTATTAACATAATTTTTTCAATTTGTGAATATTAAAAGACAAACACTATTCCAAATTTGTTGTGGGCTTCTTCAAGCTCTGGCAGCGTTATATGAAAACCATAATTAACACACCCTCCGAATTACATAATTATCAAAAGGCCTGACCAGCTGACTTCTTATTGGCAGACGCCCGTGTTTGTTCTTCTCTCTCACTTCGTCAATTGATTGATATTGATTTATCCAGTGGCGTTGGTATTGTCAGTGACATTTGTATTTTCAGTTTTACTTGGTAAAATAGGACCGTACGCCATTTGCACGTTGATGTCAGATAGGCGCCATGTTTCCTCGCCTCTTACCGATGCCCCGTAGCTTAAGATAAACTTGACAAACTATACTTCAAACTGCAATATTTAACTAGCTTGAACTCGTTAAATCCAGGCAGCCAACAGCTAATAGTGAATCACAAGGACTTAGTTTGCAGGCCTATGTGGAGAGTTTTGAGGTTTTGTCGCATTGCAAAATCATTTTCTTGTGTGTATTCCCTAAGCTAGACATTTGGTGTTTACAGTTCTAATATTTGCGGTTATTTCTGTTTCTTGTTATAATGGATGAATCTTCACAAACTAGACATGTGGGTCAAGAAAAGTGGAGGCTGAGATTCTTTTTAGAAGCTTTAAGATCTGAGAATGAAAAATCCACTAGTTTTAATGTTTTGACATAGAAATAGTATATCACACACCGAGGTGGGAAGAGTTTCATTACTGTCGAGAGATTAGTTAATTAGCTTTTATCTCGAGACAGGAAAGAAACTACCTACCGAGATTTGTATACTATTTTATTTACAACCATCATGTCCCGATCATCACAACGTAGCGCTACCGAAGCGATCATCAATTTCCTGCTGAACGCTCATCCAACCAAAAGTTACTGAGCTTTTTATCAAAAATAACAAAATAGGTGAGTTTTTTTTTCAATTAACATCTTAAACAGAAGGAAATTGTTTCCGCGTTTCCAATTATCATCAAATTTCATGCGATATCATTTTTTTATAGATGGACCTCACTAAACTAAATGCTGTATCTCTTATAGAAAAAAAGCAGTTGTGAAACTGACAAATCTGCCCAACAATACACCATTCAAAATAACAGCGGGTCAAATTCTTAATACAAAATTTGGGGACGCAGTACCCAGAGGGTACCCAGAGGGTGACAGAAGCATACCGGCCGCACGTGACGGCTTTCAGCTGTTTGAAGTATACCACGTACAGATGGCAAATAAACGTTGGGAAGCTCAATCCTTTTACATCATTTGAAATTCAAGGGAATTAAAAGGGTAAGTGATATTTTTTTCAATTTATATATTGACCGCTTTGAAAAATAAAGTCTGTTGAAACTGTAATTGAACAATCCGACCGTTTATTAATTTTGAAAACCATTGTGATTCAGTTTTTTTTATATAATCATTCACTATACATAGACAAGTGATAGTTTTAAAATCCTATGTGAGTATAGTAGTGATTGGTTCGATTTTTCTATTATCCATTTGTTTACAGGACAGAAGCTGGAACATGGAGTCACCGCAAAAAAACGAGCAAAATTGGAGGATAGTCAGGACACGCAAAGAATACAATATCAAGACACACAAAAAATTTGAAATAATTTCTATTGAAGGATCTCGCTAGTGTTACAGTTGTGACAAAATATTTTGCTTTTGCATTGAATCTCAAGCAAAACATTATAAGATATGTTATCGACGCCGTCTATGGACCTCAAATGCTACGAGAGTATGCCTGATAGTTGAAAAGTACTCACTTTTTTTGAAGCACAATCAGACCAAATTTGATAATTTTGAAATTATATTTTGTAGAATATTTTCAATAAATATATTAAACTTGAAAGTGTGTCCACTAGCCCCATAGAATGGAGGTGTTTCCTTAGTTGACAATGGCCAGTCAGAAATTCTACTGTTAAACGTAGGTTTTTCCTGGTCATCGCCAAATATTTCTTCGGCGCCAACCTCCCAGAGTCGCCCAGGGTGATCCTGGCAAGACTGCATCCTTTGATTCCATCCCATCCCAGCTCTCAAGGGATTGAGCATGGGTGTAACGTTTGGCTAGTTCCGCAATTGTCGAAGTCGTTAGGCCGTAGGTGTCACTGAAATTTTTAGTCCAGCCGCATCCCTGGCTAAAGAATCGGCAATGCGATTGCCTTTACTCTTGTCGTGCTCTTCAACCCATCTCAGGATAATATTGTTATCTACCGAGGCGTTAGCTAAATCTTGGTGGCACTCTAGTACAAGCCCCGTTATAACACGTTTACTGTTCAAGGCTAATATGGCTTGTCTACTATCAGTGCAGATTGTTATGTTTTTGCCAGAAATTTCTTTTCTGGTTAGTTCTTTGTGGCAATTGAGACACCAGCCAGTTCTGTTTGAACCACGCTGATATT
The DNA here is from genome assembly GCA_910591695.1 of Galerucella pusilla. Lineage (NCBI taxonomy): Eukaryota > Metazoa > Arthropoda > Insecta > Coleoptera > Chrysomelidae > Galerucella > Galerucella pusilla. Next base: position 112,004 of record CAJUYI010000396.1, read on the forward strand.
GTTTCCCATTCCCCACTTAATCGTTAAGCTTAGTGCTCTCGAGTAAACTCCACATCCTGAGCCTTCTTTCATTTTTGAGTCATCTGTATATAATCTAACCTTACCAGCCAAATATTTTAGTTGTAAAATAATCATACTATATCAGTTATTATCTCAATCAATGTTGGCATAAGAAAAAACGAAATACCTTGTAACGAAGTATACTATTGAAGTTTTTGGTAACATGACTAGTTATTCTCTATTATATTAAGCATTGCTATAACTTTTCAACACTGCCATCTAAATATGAATTCCTCTATAGATAAATCAAAGTTCGTAGCTTAGACTAGTATCTCTGTAACGATATCCCCCTGAAACATCGTTCTAGAGACGACTATGGTTCGATACAAAGCTGTTTTTACCAAGCCAGTGTAGATGTAAAAGGACGACCGAGAATCGTAGCAGGCAGTCTAGTGAGATATTGACTCGGTGGGCTTCCTTTCTCCGGTTGGCAAGGTACTGACTTGTCGCCAATCGCTCTCCTCGTTCAGCAGGGTATTGACCTGTCTGAATTGACCTGTCCGCGCTGAAGGTATTGACTTCAGTGAAAATCCTGAACCGTTTATGTACGAAAGGTACTGACTTTTATACTCCTCCGAAGTTCCTATCCCTAAGGTACTGACTTGGGGATACTCTATCCTCGCTGAAGGTATTGACTTCAGCGTACATCCAGAAAACCGATAGAGAGCGGAAGGTATTGACTTTCGCCCTTTCCTGATTTTCCCGTCCCTAAGGTATTGACTATTCCATTGCGTTCACTGTACGAACTGATAGACACTCCTCTGGTCGTAACTTCACAAACAGAAGACGTCACCTACGACGAAATCCCAGGAACAGAAGCCTTCATTTCAAATCAGCCGTTAAACTCACACACCTTTTTGTAAATAGTGACTGTATATAGTATATTTAAGAATAAAATTTTATTTTATATTGGAATCCTATCTTTGACTGAACGCACCTACCCGGCAATACGTAACTACCCATACGGAGGGTTACAACTCTGCTTATTCTAAGACAAACTAGCTTCTCGTAAAATCGGGTTTGTCCAGTAATATATACAACCTACCTTTTTACACGTCACACCCGAATATCTATTGGTAGAAGTTCCAAAAACTAAATCATTAAGAATAGAAGCATACGGGGTAACTCCAATACCACCCCCGACCATAACAGCTACTTCGAATTTGTACCAGTCTTGATTCCCTCCTCCAAATGGACCTTCCAACAGAATTTTCGGTTGATCATCCGGATTGTAATTACACGGATCGAAATAATTACGCAGTTTCCACGTCCAGGGACCTACAACAGCAATACACAGGATGTCTCTATACATTCGTTTGATCACAAATATTTCGTTACCTTGAGCTTTAATGTGGCACGACAAGAAGTTTTCATGCGGCGCCGATGTTAACGTGAAAGAATGAAATTCGTAATTAAACGCAGTACATGCCAATCTAACCCATTGACCTGATAAGTATTTTAAATTCGGCGGGCGATAGAACTTTATTTTGATAACATCTGATGGTAACAGCTCCGTTTCCAATACGCCTAACGGAATGTATCTAGTTCTTAAGCTGACTACCTACAACAAACGTTGAGTAATTTGACACACGTCATTTGTCACTTGTGTCAACATGAATGTTCAGTCTAAGGTCAGTATGGCCATCAAAAAGTGTTTTTTTCTGACAAGAATAACAGTTAAGGTCTACCATTCAAAACATAAGTTTTTTCATGTTTTTATCATTGCTAACATCTATATTGCTTTATTAAAGTAATGAATTCACCCCCGAAGCGTATATATTCACATTTAAAATGACTTTAGCTGAATACTCAACATATCGGTGACCAATAATTCTAGGAACTCTTGGCATGTCACCATTTCATTTCATTTTCCCGACATATTCCACCCACCACGTCAAATTTAGGAGTTGAGGTGCGCATGCGTCCAAGCAGCCTTCTATTCGATGTGACTGAGTGTGAGCTGGTTAGCGCAGCTGGTAGGGTATTGAGCTTGCAACTCTGAGGTCGTAGGTTCGAAACTCGGTTAGGACCTGTTTTTTTTTTAAATTTCTTATTTTCTGATATTTTTATTCATAGTTACACTTTGATCAACCGGGTTTGGGCCTGGTTTTTCTTGTTATTTTTTTAGTTTTCTATTTCTTATTTTCTGATATCTTTATGCATAGTTACACTTTGATCAACCGGGTTTGGACCTAGGTTTTCTTGTTTTTTCTTAGATATTCTTTTTAGATATTTAGATATTTATTTCAATATCTTCTGTATGTTCCTTGTGGTATATTATTCATTCTTTTTTTAATTTAATTTAATCTTTTTAAGAATTTATTTCAATATTGTTATGTTACTACTAAATTTGGCAACGTTGGAATATGTCGGGAGAATAAGCTCTCGTTTTCATTTCTGTTATTTCTAGTTATGTTAGATGTCAGTGGAAAAAGTAATTAGAAGAATGGAGCTACAACTAACAGAAATCTAATCGAAAGAGGACATACACAATTAAACGAATATCAACAAAAATAAATATAACTGACATTTGACATAACTAGTGACAGAATAACAGAAATGAAATGGTGACTTGCCAAAAGTTCCTAGAGTTATTGGCCACCGATATGCTTAGTATTCAGCTAAAAAGTCATTTTAAATTTCAAGTTATACGCTTCGGGGGAGTATTCATTAGACACTTTTAGCTGGTCATAAGTTTCTACACGTATCCGTATCCGTATTGGAGTTACGTTGACGTAAAGAAATTGTCAAGAAAGCCTTTTTAGCAGAAAACGTATCGCTTCGTTCTGTTTCTAATTGTATAACCTCAAAGTTTTTTTATTTTGCCTTTTTATATTTTTGTAAAACGTAAAATGGGGGCGATATTAAATAATCCATTGCTGCTAGACGAGGAAGATGATGTAATATAGCACAAATAGCACGGAATACTGACTTTGGTCGGGATAGGGATACGCTTAAGTATACGGAGTACGGTACGTAACAATACGTTCAACGCATCGTATCGGCTGAGACGTAACGGGTCTACACATGCGCAGTTCGTTACGTATACGGATACGTGAGGAATTTAAGACAAGCTAAAAGTCTCTATTATTTTAATAAAGCGATATAGATGTTCGCAATGATAAAAAAACGTGCAAAAATCTTATGTTTTGAATGGTAGACCACAACTGTCATTCCTGTCAGAAAAAACCACTTTTGTTGGCCACACTGACCTTGGACTGAACTCCTCTATTTAACGTTAGTTTTGACGCACGTCACTATAGTGTCAACATGAACTGACGTTTGTTTTGACACACGTCACTTGTCACAAAAGTGTCAATTTACGCATATTTGTGTGTAAAATGGATACTTTACCTTATCCAGAGTGAATATTATACCGGGCACAATAAAATATAACCAAAATCTAGGAGCTCCGGTGATTCTCGCTAAGCCATGTATCAAACATAGAATGTAAAAGACGATGTATAAGCTGTGAGTGAACCAGAAAAATTTATAAGCTTTTTTCCTAATTGTAGGGTGTGCAAATACGATTATTATGCTCATTATTATGAATAGAAGCACCCCGGTAACACCTGGAATAAAAAAATATATCCAATCCTTGAAATAATTGAGTTTTATTATACAGGGTGTCAAGTTTAAAACTTACAATGAGCTGTACCTCGTGAACGAGAAGAGACATGAGAGAGAACGCCGCACCCGCCCGTCAACCCCTTATGCCCCATCTACAAAAATTTAAATGACAACCCCCTACTTTTGTGATAGGCCGTTGGAAAGCCCGTACAATATGCCTTCCAACAGTCAGAATTATACAGGATGTAACAATAGAACAGAAACATTTTATTCGACAACAAAATGAAAAAGTGTTAAATGTTAATTAATTTAGTAAACGTTCAAAATTGTCTCACTTGTTTTGTAAAACATAGTAAAACCTACTTCTTACCAACGTTGGCAAATGTTGCTTCAGTAACATCACGACATGCTTGACTAATTCTTTGTCGATTGAGATTGGTTGTTTTATAAGCAACCGAGCTAAGGTGACCCTACAGAAAAAAAATCATGTGGCGGTGAAGGTGGATTCATGCAAGAAAAAATTAAAAATAAGATTAATTTAAAACTAAAACTAAGAAGATAAAACCATGTAATGTAATGTAGATGTTCATGCAAGAAGCTAAAAAATTAAGATTTAAATTAAAACTAAAAAAAGATGGCCAACTTTCAACTAAGAAAATAATTTCATCCATGAATTCAACACAACGCATGCGTCAGGCACTGACCACAGATTACTTACTGGTGATTTGTGTTAAGTTTGTATGTGTATGTATGTGTATTACATGTTTGAAGATATTTTCACAGTTTATAACAATATTATTCGTTAACAAGTTGGTTTACTTTTAATATTTATCTTCAGCTATCTGAGATCTCGATTACTATTGGAAGATTTGACAGATGATTGAGAATACTGCACATGTCCGGTTGATTTATTAATTTCTTAATTTATGTTGCATGAACAGCTGACTATTCTTAGTTTAAATTTAATTTTAATCTTAAATTAGTTTTACTTTAGTTCATGTTGCATGAATCCACCTTAAGTCTCTCTCATGTCATTTTATTTTCCCCCTTTACCCTAGAAACGGTTTTGAAATTTTTTTGACATCTCTCTTCGATCACGAGGTACAGCCCACTGTAAGTTTTAAAATTGACACCCTGTATTTTATATTCACCTGTTATTGTTTGGAATATCCAAAACGTGAATCCGGGTTTATAATCCGACGGGAATCTAACTTCGTTCGTTAAACATTTCAAATTTTCTATCGGTTGCGTAGACACGTGATAAAAGTTGACGATATGTCCAACGGTGTGTAAGAGCGAAAAGAATAGACCCGTACAAGCGGCGATTTTGTGAAATTGTATGTTTGCGTCTAAAGGAATGTATTGTTGTATGGAGAATTCTTTTAATTTCGTTATCAAGTTTCTGGACATTGTCAATAATAAAATGCTGTAACAGAAAGATAAAGATGCCGCCGAGCCTCTCGTTATGGCTATTCCTACACCCATTATATGTCGTAGGTCGGTGTGTTCCGTCATAAAAGAGTAATCTACGAAAATTCATATTTATAAAAAAATAAAAATAATCAGTCACAGGAATGAAAACATAATTAAATGAACCCCTTGCAGTCATGGGGACGAGAACATATTTTTGAACAAAATTTCGTACGCTATGAGTAAATGGAAATTTTTACATACAAGTTAACCCCTTTTAAAAATCGTAAAGTAGGTACGCCCATGTTAAATGGAAATTTTCACAAATAAATTAATATCTTTACGAAAATTTTATCGTACGCATTTGTTTAATGAAATTTTTTGAAACTAAATTATTCCCATTCATCGTATGTTCATGATATAGAAAGTGAAAGGAATTTTTTTCAAATAAATGAATCTTTTTCAAAAATTTTTACGTAAGCCCATGTTAAATGGAAATTTTCATAACCTAATTAACCCCTTTTAATAATTTTATCGTACGCCCTTGCTAGCTGAATATTTTTACAACTAAATCAACCCCCTTCAAAAATATTATCGTACGCCCATGCTTTTGCTGGATATTTTTACAACTAAATCATCCCCATTCAAAAATATTATCGTACACCTGTGAAAGATGGAAATTTTCACAAATAAATTTATCCCTTTTTGGAAATTCTATCGTAAGCACTTGTTAAATTAAAATTTAAGGAAGTAAATTATCTCCCTTTAAAATATTTATTGTACGCTCATGATATAGAAGATGTAAGGGAATTTTTCCAAGTAAATTAACCCTCTTTAAAAATTTTATCGTACGTCCATGGTTGCAGGATATTTTTACAACTAAATCAACTCCTTTCAAAAATATTATCATACGCCTATAAAAAAAAGGAAATTTTCACAAATAAATTAGTCCCTTTATAAAAATTTGATTGTACGCACTGGTTAAATGGAAATTTTTGAAACTAAATAATCCCCCTTCAAGTCATTTATCGTACGCTCATGATATGGAAGATAGAAGGGAATTTTTTCAAATGAATTAACCCATTTCAAAAATGTTATTGTATGCCTATGGAACAAGGAAATTTTCACAAATAAATCAACCATTATTAATAATTTTATCGTATGCCCATGGTCGCAGGACATTTTTACAACTAAATCAACTCCCTTCAAAAATTGAGGAAATTTTCACAAGCAAATTAATCCCTCAATAAAAATTTTATCGTACGCACTTGTTGAATAAGACATTTGAAACTAAAGTATACCCCCTTAAAACGTTTATCATACGCTCATGATATATTATAGAAGATGGAATTTTTTAAAATAAATTAGTCCTTTTTTAAAATTTTATCGTCGCCTATTATCCGAAAAAAGACCACACGTAGATGATTCAGTCGAGGCACAAAACGTGATCAACACATAAGTTTTGCCCTAATCAAAAATCGTCCAACGCGTCTAAGAAGTTTTCATTTAAGAAAATGTATTAAAATTGACAAATACTTACGTATAAACCTTTCTACGAACAATAAAATCGTAACAACGTAAAATATGAACAAATAAAAAATATTTTGTCGATTTTCTTCCAAAAAAGTTACTAAAGTATCCCATTTTAATCGAATGAAATTTTTTTTGTCATCCAAACTGGGTTCTATGTGAAAACTGGTCATTCTCGCTACGTTCGTGGAGGTGTCCAAGAAGTTTTGTTTTGCTCCTTTACAATCTAAACCGATAGCTATAAAATCACCTTTGTATTCTTGCATCAACACTTTAAAGTCCGAGTAAGTTAAACAATATTTATATTCGAGACCGGCGTCCTAAAAAAAATAGTTCCCTTAAAACACCGTCATATTATGTCGATTATTTTAGTAAATAAGTAGATAAACTAAGAGCTAGCTGGTTCACTGAATTGAAACTAACTTTTTTTTTCATCATTTGTTTTTTATCGTGAATCTAGGGACTACCATGTTTTTCATCGTGAATTGGGACCAGCTATGTTGTTCATCGTGAATAGGAACATAGTTTTTCATGGTGAACGGGATCAACTTTGCTTTCTTCGTAAATTGGGACAAACCTTTTATTTCATCGTAAATTCGGAACCACTTTAATAATGAATGGGAATCAACTTTGGTTTCAGCGTAAAATGGGACCAACTTTGTTTTATTCTTAATCCTGAAATGGGACCCTTTGTTTTTTATCGTAAATTGTAACCAACTTTGTTGTTTATCGTGAATAGGGAACATAGTTTTTCTGGTGAACGAGATCAACTTTGCTTTCATCGTAGATTGGGACTAACCTTTTATTTCATCGTAAATTGGGACCAACATTATTTTATTTTTAATCGTGAAATAGTACCACCTTTGTTTTTCATCGTGAATTGGAACTAACTTTGTTGTTTATCGTGAATAGGGAACATAGTTTTTCTTGGTGAACGGGATCATTTGCTTTCATCGTGAATTGGGACCAATTTGTGTTAATAGTGAATGGAAATCAACTTTGATTTCAGCGTAAATTGGGACCAAATTTGTTTCATCTTTTATCGTGAAATGGGAATACTTTTGTTTTGCATCGTGACTTGGAGCCAACTTTGTTGTTTATCGTGAATAGGGAACATAGTTTTTCATGGTGAACGGGATCAACTTTGATTTCATCGTAAATTGGGACCAACTTTGTTGTTGACAGTGAATGGGAATCAACTTTGGTTTCAGCATAAATTGGGACCAACTTTTATATTATTTTTTATCGTGAAATGAGACCACCATTGTTTTGCATCGTAAAATGGGACCACCTTTGTTGTTTATCGTGAATAGGGAACATAGGTTTTCATGGTGAACGGGATCAACTTTGTTTTCATGGTAAATTGGGACTAATATTTTATTTCAGCGTAAATTGGGACCAACTTTGTTTAATTTTTTATCGTGAAATGGGACCACCTTTGTTTTTCATCGTGAATTG
>CAJUYI010000396.1:120041-134112 GCA_910591695.1 Galerucella pusilla
TATCGTGAAATGGGACCACCTTTGTTTTTCATCGTGAATTGGAACCAACTTTGTTGTTCATCGTGAATATGGAACATAGGTTTTCATGGTAAACGGGATCAACTTTGCTTTTATCGTAAATTGGGACCAACTTTGTTTTATGTTTTATCGTGAAATGGGACCACCGTTATGTTTCATCTTGAATTGGAACCACCTTAATTTAGATACGAAGGACCCCGCCCTGGTAGTTGTAATTTCATCACCAAAAAGCTCATAAACAATACAAGTACGGAGCCAAAAATTTGGATTGTGGTCCATTAGGGAGCATTGGCAAAAATTTAGGACCATATGAAGGAATGTGGCTTACAATTTTAATGCGATAAGAATTTTTCCAATTGGTTAGGCTAATGGAACCGCAAGGATCCGCAGTCAATATCACAACCTCACACACACAAGAATTTTTCCAATTCAGTAGTAAGTTGGATCAGTTAGTCATATAATTTCAACCCCGGAGGGTTCTCCGTACCCAAATAAGTTGGTTCCAATTTACGTTGAAAAACAAGGTTGATTTCAATTAAGTGATTTAGGGCCTACTTAGTTTATCTACTTGAATAACGTGACAGTTTTTACCTGAAACATCCCATCTATGAGTTCCGTGACATGATCGTCTGATAAACTGGTGGTTCTAGCGATTTCCACTAGAGATCTTAGCATTTCAGATAATTCTTCTTTGTCTATCACTCCGTTCCTATCATTATCGCACATATCGAAAATAATGCGTAATTTATCTTCAGTTGCTCCTCGTGAAAAAAGCACCACCGTATCTAGGAATTCCTAAAACAACACATTATATCGTTTAGTAAGTAGTGAGTTTAAATCAAATATAACGTTACCTGAAAAGATATCCTTCCATCTTTGTCCTTATCGACAATATTGAACATCTTTGTAACGAAAATCGCGTCTGGTTTCATCCCCAAAGCGCTAGCAAATTCGCTTTTCGTCAAAGACGTTCTCATTACTGTTACGACTTCTCCGTCTATGTTTGAGTCGGATCTTCGTCGTCTCTCCCCGGGTCTTAGACCGAATGTTAAAGCGTATGCCTCTCTGAAAAAATGTTCCAGTTTCTTTTCGCGTCTTTGACGCGTTTCGGCCTTGGCTAACAGAACTTCTCTTACAATCTGTAACAGTAAAAAAATTCCTCAATTAAATACTCTTGAATTATTTTTGACGTACGCCACTGGAAAAAGTTCCCAGATTAAATCTTCCACTAGAAAAAATGTCTTTATAAACATACTTGGAAGTATTTTCGTTTTGTGTACACTACGGAAAAATTTTCCCATATTTAGCTGCCCAAACATTTCTGTATTCACGCCACTGGGAAACAATTCCTCAATTAAAAGCCCTATGTATATTTTTACTGGAAAAGCTTCTTTAAAACACCCAAAAATATTGCATATGCCACTGGAAAAAATGTATCATATATCTAATAAATCTATCTTACCTGCGTACAGAAGATAGTTTTTTTATTTGAATTTAAAAACGCCTCTAATTTATTCATAAACTTCTTCTTCGCCGCTACTGATTCCAATTCCAATACCAAATCGTAATCTCTCGGTACATGTATCAAAACGATCGGTTTTTTATTCGACGTAACGTTCAGTGATTCTTCTATCAAAATATTATCCACTTTATTCAAGTTGATCGTTCGTAATTTTTCCCCCTTTCTCTCCAATACGTGTATCGCTACGTCCGGACCGAATTTCACTTTTACCACTCGCTTGTGATTGGCGTGCAGCCATTCGGTCACTATCATCGTATCCACTTGTAATTTTACATCGCCGTTTCGAAGCTCTTCTTGTTTTATCCTCAAACGTCTTCTTTTGCGGTTTTGTAATTTGACTACTCCGTATCCGGCGCCTGCGCACAAAATCGGAACGAATCCCAGAAAAACGCATGCGTAGATGTAGACCAATTCGTTTCCCTAAAAAAATATATGTGCTTTTAGGCGTTTAAATGGATCCGAATAATCTATCTACATTTCCTACATTTTAAAAGCAGCATAAATTTGAATAATTTAAAACCACAACCCTATTGGGCGGAGTAGAATTCAATGAGAACTCTGGCGGAAAAAATTGTAACTGTCGCAACGAGTAAAATAATTCGTTTTGCATTGTTTTTGTATTATACTTATTATATGCAAGTCAACGTAATTACCGTAAATTCGTACTTTATTTGTTTAATTTTGTGTCAGTGACAAGTTTAAAACTGTGTTTTTCTATTTAACTCAACTGTCATCATTTCTGAGGTAATATTCTTATATAATCAGAGATATTGTGGAAGAGGTTATGTTATTCTATTTTTTGTTTTCATTGCAGATCAGGGAGGAAATAAGTCAGTATTAAAGATTTAAAATATTACTCAATACAAATGTACGTTCCCTGCAACTTTTGTAGATATGACTATATCAAAAATAAACTGAAAACACGAAATCAGAACTAAAACTAGACAGTTAATTTAACACTTCTCGTACTTTTCACAAATATCAGCAATACGTATTACTCCAAACATAAAAATATTAGGAGTCAAAATTTAGTCTAACAACACAAAATACTAAAGAACAATAAAAGAAAAAGCAAAAGTTTTACAAAACACACACTGGAAATAACTTAAACAGCAAAATAAAAACACTTGAAAAGGGCTTATACGGCAGCTGATTTGTTTTACTCGTTGCTAAGATGAAATTGACATTTTCGAGCGCCATCTATCGAATTCTACTTTTCCCACTAATTCTAAACAATAGTGACAACTTAAAATTTTTCCGTTTTGTGGTACAGTTGCCAACAAAACTTTTATTAAAAAACAAATAACAAGAATTAATGCGCATGTCCCATAGCCGGCACGATGTACAAGTCGAAGTGAAAGCCTTGAGTATGTGTATATAATCAAGGGTGAAAGTTAGCAGCTTACAAGAAATTTCGACGACTTCAACTTAAACTCTGACGCCAAATTGCGTTGTGAACGATCACACTGAAATAGATTTGCTTAGCTTGCGTGCCAAAGTGCCACTTAAACAACGAATTGATTACGAATGTAGCCTTAACTAATTGAGAGTTCACCTTACCCATCTTTAATGTGTTATTTCTGTATGGGGCATGTCCACGACAGTTGACAGTTGACAATACCCCAAACAAACAGCTATTAACCTATATTATTAATATATTATATTTGTTTATTGTTTTACCACCAGGCTGTTGTCAAAATAGTTTGTGACGTCACGTGGACATGCCCTATTTAAGTGAAATATGTTAGCAATTTTGGATTTTTATTCGTTAATAGACGAAGAAAATGATCATGTCAAAAGCTGCGTTTACGTTTATGTATTAATCATTGCCTTAAGTGTCTATTCCAAGCCTCGGATAGTCAATACTTACTTCGAAATAATCATAACCTGTAATCACTTTACATGGTTCCATTTGTGAAATATTCAACTGCATAGGTTGAGGACAAGGATCACCGTGCATCCAGAAGAAGACATTTTTCTGCATCGCTTTTGGATCAATACTAGTACTATTAATAATGATATCGTATAAGCTTATCTTTCTTATTTCTTCGATCTCTTTTTGTGTGAATACCCTGAAATAATAAAAAAGATCAAGCATCTAATGATATGCAACCATACAATGCATTTGTCGAATCGAAGATTCCCATAATAAAAGTTAAAAGCAGTTGATTTATATTTTGATAAAATTATACGCATTTTTTTAATTCACAATGTAGGAGTTCAGTTTGAGATCAGTGTGGCCAGCACAACGTGTTTTTTGTGACAAGAATGACAGTTAATGTCTGCCATTCAAATTATAAGATATACATTGATTTATTGAAACAATGGGTCTACACCCCCGGAGCGTAAATCTTGAAATTTGAAATAGCTTTTTAGCTGAATTCTCAACACATTGGAGGCCTATAATTCTAGGAACTTTTGACAAGTCACCATTTCAGCATTTCATTTCTGTTATCTGTATCTATAGTTATGCCAAATGTCAGTGGAAAAAGTAATTAGAAGAATAGAGATACAACTAACTAGAACTGCCACAAAAATCTGATGGAAAATGGACATAACCGATTAAACGAATATCAACAAAAACAAATATAAGTCACACTTGACATAACTAGTGACAGAATAACAGAGCCCGTATTCTTAAAGGACTAGTGAGAATCTCACCAATGAGATTGGTGTATTGCATGGTTGCCTAAAACATGAGAGTTTCAAATTTGTCGTATTTTTAAATGCAATCGTGAGATCTGCAATATCACCGGACAAAATCCAATACGCATGTTTCTAAGCTTCTTACCGCTTTTGGCGAGATTCTCTATCGGTTCGAACCATGAGAGCCATGAATCTCTCTCGTTTCAGGCAACCCGTAATGCATCAATCTCATTGGTTAGATTCTCACTAGTCCCTTAAGAATACGGGCCCAGAAATTAAATGGTGACTTTCCAAAAGTTCCTAGAATTATTGGCCTCCGATGTGTTGAGCATTCAGCTAAAACGTTATCTTAAATTATAAAAAACCTGCACAAATCTTATGATTTGAATGGTTGACATTAACTGTCATTCTTGTCATAAAAACTACTACTAATAACCACAAAATATCCTACTCAAACAGAAGGGACATTTGACATTTGACATTAGAGAGATATACCAGTAAAATAAATAACGCATGTGAACGTAATTAACGTCCTGCGGTATAGGTTTTACGTCAAACGGTATCTAATAGTTATTTACGTAACTAGTTATGAAAAGAGCGATATTGTTCAACAAGCGTAATATTTGCCAAAACGAGCGCCAGCGAGTTCTGCAAATTACGCGAGTTGAACAATGTCGCTCTCTTCAAACCGTGTTTACGTACAACGTTTTATCTAATTCCGCGCTTTTATAATATTTAATAAAATCTTCAATTACAATGGTAATATTAAAGTGGATTCAAATGGTGTTAGAAGTATTGTTACTATGAAGTATTCACCCAGAAAATTGACTCACTTTAAATAACTGTCTCCTTAATAATGTTTTTTTCAATGTTATAAATTACTATAATATTGAATTAAAATAATGGGGTAATTGTCAGTTTAAATATTGAAATAATTGTCAGTTTTGCCAGTACCTAATTCACTATGCGCTATTCGAAAATGTGACTTAACCTAGCTTTATTTTTATTGTGTCTTTTGTGTGTCTTGTAAAGTTTTAGTTAAATTTGTCTTTATTGTTGTTCAAATAAGTGGTAAGTACATAACAAAGATTTACATAACCTTTAACTTTAACCAACCCCCAACACTGTGCTTTAACAAAATCACTTACAAAATATTGATAGACATGGCAAGTGCTTTTATATAATTTATATATAGCAGCCATAAATAATAAAATGACTGTTAATAATGAAGGCTGTTCTTAATGAGAGGGAGCTAGGGTGTCGCCATGCTAAGTGAAAGTCACCTAGCGAATCCAGAGTGTCCACATAAAAAACGTCAACTTACCCGTTTTCTAAATTTTCAAACCAAAATCTATCTGCATCTCTCAAACGTTTAAACTGTTCCGAAATAACTTTGGTGAACAGCTCTCCAGGTTTTCCATAACTCTCCAACATTCCCCCGATGTAAACGTCGATGTTATCGATATCATCATCGTAAGCCGCTACTAGCGTTTTCAGAATATCCGGTCGTAGTTCGAAGAGCTTCGGGTTAATATCGGACCAGTTTCTATACTTTGCTAACCCATAGGCGGCTCGTATGGTGTTATAATCTGAAAGTCCGTTGTCTCTACCGCGCATTATGTTAATGGCACCCAGATCTCGTCGAGAAAATTCCATCGGACCAAAAAGTTTGTCTCTGACGTCCGAGCATAGAACTGAATCTTCCCGTTCGGATAATTGGGACGTCATTCCCATTAGTAGTTCTTCTATAGAGTTGTTTGTTAAAACTTCCTATAAAAATTAAATTCAAATTACCCGTTTGGAAGGGATATTTGCCGCCAAAACAAGAACTAAGCTATTTTGTTCTACCAGCACAAATAAACTAGGAAAATAATTTTAAAAAACCTCAATCACACCACTAGAATGAGAGGAGCGTCTAAATATACTCTCTTTACCGACGTTGTCACATTTTTAAAATTATAGACTGTCAATTTCTTCGAAGTCATAAACTTATTTGATTGAAGGAGCTATACAGAAGGGGAAGGGTGAATGGAATAGGGCAACTCTACGTGAAGTCATGCTCTGAGGAATCTGATGATAAACCAATGAAAAACAAGCGTTTTTTTAACAACACGTGGTTCTTAATAGTTAAACTTACGCTGGAATCCCACCAGGTCGAGCACAGTCTTAGAGCGATGTCACCTATTGGGGTTTTCTTAAAGTTACATCTGGAGTCTCTTCTGTACAGTCCCGGTGGTATTAAAGAATGTCCAAATCGAAAAGCGGCGCTTTGGAATACGTGAGTTATACCAGGGTGGATGTCTGGATTGTAACCTTTATAAGGAGGTAATTCTTCTTCCAGAAATGCTGGAAGATACTCGTAAGCTATTATGTTCTGTAAAAATCGATCATGTTTTTAGAAAAATGAGTTTTTCAGAGCTTTTTACACCGTTTTACTTAAGAACATCGTGTTTGGTATTAAAAAAATACTATACTACTACTATACCTACTACATTCCACTCCTTTTTGCAGCTCAGTATGCAAAATACTAAATTTCGCCCTAAACGAGGGCTATCTTTTATATTTTGCTAATTGGCTAGAAAAAAGTATTCTCCATGAAAAGAAATGCATTTTTGCATCTGTTGGTACCAACTCTGGAAGCAGTTATTCCACTCGCTTGTTGGTACATTCAAAATAGTGTTTTTTAGGGCACTGACTACATCTTATTGGAGCTGGAACTTTTGTCCTTAGTTTCGCAGAGTAATATAATGAAAACAATATTTAAGTCGAGCCAGAAGGTATTCTCAAAAATACGAAGTAAATGAAAAAATCCATTACCTAACATTATTTGATTATATATAGCAGACATTTATCACTAGTAATACCACTAGAGGTCAAATTATCTCCGGAAATTCTTTCGAGCTCATGAATGTTTTAAAATCCCGAGTCGAAGACGAGGGATAATTTTCTGAAAATATTCATGAGCGAGAACTTATTTGAGGGAGCTTCTTCACAAGTTTGAAGCAACAGGTAGTGTCCAAGATGCCAAACGATCTGGTCGACCAGCATTTAGTGATGATAAAAAAATTTATATAGTTGCTGAAATTGTAGTAAACCCTACTTCCTCTTCAACTAAAGTTGCGTCTATCTGTGAAGTAAGTAAAAGTACAGTACAAAGAGAATTTCATCCATATAAGTTAAAAATGGTGCACCACCTTTCGGATCACGACCCCAACAGATGACTCGAATTCTGTGAATGTATGACAAATAAAATTAGTCAAAACCCACATTACACAAAAACAATTTGTTTTAGTGACGAAAGTACTTTTTGCCTCAATGGAAATGTGAATACACAAAATGTAAGGTATTGGAGTGACACAAATCCTCACACCTCAATTTCCAGAAAAAGTCAATGTTTGGGAAGGTATTTTGGGAAACCACATAGTTGTCTTCTGTATGTTCCTTGTGGTATATTATTCATTCTTTTTTTAATTTTTTGGGAAATTAAACCACAATATTTTTAAATTCTTTACTTCAACGTTTCGGTAGCGTTCCAGCTACCGTTGTCAAGAAAAAATAAGTAGAAATTAAGTAATTTTTTATCCCTAACTGACACAACAGAAAAAATTTGACAACTAGACAATCAAAAAATTATTTTGAAGTTTAAGACTGCAAAATTTTGTTATCAAATTTTTATTAAGGTCCATTCATAGTAGATCATATCTGTGGCAAAATGTGAAATGAAATATTTCATTTTTTGACATTCCAACGATATGATAGTCTACTAGAAATGGAATCCAGTGAAGTGCACGTTCCAGGAACGGTTTTTATTGGGATAGCGCGTTTTTTCGCTTATATTGGAAATGTTGTTAATAAAACGCGTTTCTTGATAGTTTTTTTGTGTATGAATTAATATTTAAATTTTTGAAATATGTATACTCAGTTTTGTGATTTTGTGTATTGAAATGTGTATCGATTAACAACTATTCAAATTATAAATCATAAGAAAACCTGGATAAAAACTTATGATGCTATCCTGATAACGCAGGTAATTGATTATTGGAAATTTCTCTTTCTAACATTGGTAACCAAATTTGACTACATTCGGCTGAAATACTAGCTACACATTTATCTGCATTTAGTTGTATTAAAGCACTTTCTTTGATTTTCCGTCTTTTATTATTGTTGACAACGGTAGCTGGAACGCTACCGAAACGTTGAAGTAAAGAATTTAAAAATATTGTGGTTTAATTTCCCAAAAAATTAAAAAAAGAATGAACCACATAGTTGGTTCTGTCTTCCTAAATTCAAATTTAAGCGGTGAATGTATCTGGAGATGTTACAAAATGCAATTGAGCCGTTAATTCTTGAAATTCTGGTAGATAATCCAGATGAATTCGGCCATCTGGAAATAACAATTCAACAAGATGGTGCTCCTGCACATTATTATGGTGCAGTAAGCCGTTACCTGGATGAAGAATATCGAGGTAGATGGATCGGCCGGCAAGGTCCTATAGAATGGCCACCTCGGTCACCAGATCTGACACCATTAGATTTTTTTCTATGGGGGTACTTGAAATCCAAGGTTTATACTACGGCAACAGATAGCATTGGCGTTTTGAAAGAAAGAATTATTGAAGAATGCAATGCAATTTCAGCTGACACATTCGAACAAGTACGACAAGAGTTCACTAATAGGATGTATTACTGTCAGGAAGTAGACGGAGCACATTTCGAACACTTGCTATAAGAATCCATTGTTTATATTTCATTAATTAAATTCAAAAAAAAAAAAATAATTTCAATATTGGTATTTATTTAATTTATCCGTCAAAATTAGTTTAAACCCAAACAAAATTAATATGGCTATGTAGCCAATGTCAATGCCTTTCACACGAGATATCACTTGCCATAAGGTCCTATTTAAAATTATTGGCCAGAGTAGCACTGTGACGTCATCTATTACTATTACGTCACCTGATACCATTCGTAGAGAAGTTTACAACACTTTATTTTCACCCTCCAAATTTTATTAATGTAAGTGTAGCCGTTCAAAAGATACGAGGGGGGGGGGACTTTTGAATAGCACTGTATAAAGGCAGATAGAAAGATCCTTGAAGTTATTTATATTTCTATCAGCTTAATATTCACACGGAACTACTCGAAAGTCCCCGAATAGAAACTTCACAAGAAATTTCCAAACATAGAAAGAAGCGCCCTTTCTATTCTGTTAGAGTTCACGTGCTGACCTACTTAAACTATTTGGAGCAAAAAATATTAATGTATCTTTTTTAGCGTGAAATATTTAAAATAGCATTTCATAAAAATACAGTATATTTTATTTGAATTGTACTTTTTGTTCGACACTGTATTATATTGAAACAAAACTCTTGTAGTGTATCATGGTGATGGAGTGACAACTGACATAAGAAAATACTATCTATTATTTGGCCAAGTTCGTCAAATTTTGCTCTAAATACCAAGATACAATGTGGAATGGAATGAACTGTTAAAATAATGTTAGGGATTTACTAAAAATAAAGACAAAAACCAGCACGACGTTCCTATTGGTGTGAAATAGCTCTCGAAAAACAAAATTAAAAATATACTTGCAGAGTAGCGATAACTATACGTCTAGCTTTTTGGAAAATATCTTCGTCCGACCAATCGGGATTGTGCTTTTTTATTCTGTTAGCAACAACATTGTGCCATCGAAAAAATAAAACGCTGATTGTTAACAATGCGGGATTTTGATTCGTTCGAGCATCACCTAGCACTAGAAACAGAAATAAAATTAAAAAATTAAAATAGGCGGTCATACGGGGATTGCCAAATGAAGTATTTTACGAATAAATTCATTAAAAATTGTACTGTACGTCCATGGTAAATCGACAGTTTTTTACAAATATAAATTTTATCATTACCCATCCAAAATGAGTTCATCTCACACATGATATAGTCCATGCGCAACAAGTCACATTATCATATTGGTTTTGCCTTTAAATCAATTTTTTTTATTTAATCCTATCAATGATATCGAAAAATAATTCGAAAATGCTAGGATCGACTTAAAACCTTTTGCAAATTGTTAAAAAAGTTGTTTAAAGCTCGATAATACAAGTCTTTGTGTGTCATAATTAGCCCGTAATTAGTTACAAGCAATAAATAAACAATTATTAAACAAATCGAATAACTAGGGAAACACATAATCAGCTGATTACGATTCCAGCCTTAGAGAAATAAAAAACCTACTGTTTATATTTCAAATTTTGACAGATTTTAACTTTAAAATCCAAAAATTTCACATCACATTTAAATTTAGCAATAAAAAAACATACAAATATTTTAGCTAATTGACTTTTTCGGTAATATCGCAGCTAGTTGGCAGATGTCAAGTACCAAAATTAGAAATTGTGCATCAAACAAATAAGCGACATAAAATACAGAACAATGTTCACTTTTTTGGAATTTTCCCTTATGATTTGACAGCTGTCAAGTGTCGGGATTCAATATTTGACATTCATTGGTCATTTGTCAGCCAGTTGACAGTTTAGCATTAACGGACGCAAATAACGAATGCAGCTCTAATCACGAAAACCTGGTTTTTCCATAAAGTTAACTTTTATCGATACCTACCTCTTCCACCCGACAAAGTAAACTCCGCTATTTTGAAGTTAACTATAACATGTGACGTCATTCTACAAGTTAACTTTTAGTTATACAGGGTGGGGCAATCTTCTGACATCGGAGGATTACATCGTTGTGGTGATAAATAGAACTTTATAGTTTTGTGTGAGCTAATACAGTTACTGAGGGTACATTTTGAAAATACTTTCGAATCTACAGGGTGTTCCAAAACCACGTAGCAGCACAAACTTACATTTTTTTTAATGGAACGTACTATATTTTGTTCAAGAATCGAAAAGATCTCACCGAGAGCGTTAGCAAAAAAGACCTCCTCTTTAACACTCTGCAGAACAGTAAATTAAAATAAATCAACAGGTCTTTGTATTCAAATGTCATAAATACATCATTGGCTGTGCTCAGTATTAATTAATTTTTTCATCTGTGGTTTCTTTAATACAGGGTGAAACAAAACGCAAATCAAGCAATATCTCAAAATTTTTAAATGAATCACCCTATAAGTATTTTTACAATTTGTTAGTACAATTAATAAACTTTCAAACGATGTAGTAAACTTAGGGCATTAGTTAATGGAAAATCGTAGATATTTTATGATAATGGTCAAAAACAAGTATTTTACATACACAAATTAAATGGTATTAAATTTTTACATGCAACATCTTGTGAATTTTAACATTTCTAAGGCATAAATTCTAATCGTAATTTGAGGTGGAGTGCTCTAGCCTGGGGCAGTTTTAGGTTACAACTTGCTCATAATTATTTTGTTTGGCCGTTTGTTACAAGGTTCTTATGAGTCTGAAATTGTTAGTAGCTTGTGCCAACTCAATGTTCCTCATTTTTTTATCACTCACTATTTTCCAAATTCTTAAGATGAAATAGTCCACTTGCATCAATCGTAAAAATACAAAGAAAAACTTTTATTTTTTTAAGTAGAAACAGATTTTTCGTAAAATTAAAAAAATCGCAAGAAAGTGAGGAGTTTTTGGGTCAAACTCGAAAATTTCCATGTCCAATTTCTCGGAAGGGAAACATCTCATGAAAAACTGAAAGTGAACTTTCCGTTTCAAAAACCGGCAATTTTTCCAAAAGGAAAGTTTGTTTTGGTACTAGGGGGTGCTACAATTTACCTCCTTCACTGGATTGAACAAATAAATAAACTTACAAAATAATCTTTCCGTCTTCAAAGTCTTCATCATATGTGGCACTGGATAATTAAATAAAGGCACTCTCATGTGATTGTGTATGGGCATTTTCCCCGTGATATCAGTTAGAAAAGTACCATTTTCAAATGAACGCATGGTATTTACCCACGGTTCACTGGTACTGTATATAAAACTACCATCGATCCAACTTGTAACCTGATTTAACTGAAAAAAAAAATTAAAAAAATATACTTTCCACTTAAATTATATTAGAATATTATTACAGTTTCCTGTAAAATAGTCGCATTTAGTAGAGATGTCGAAGAATAATTATATTACTGTAAAACTTTACAAAGTTTTGAAAAATAATTTTCAAAAACAGTGAAAAAAGTGTAATTCAACGTCCGTCGGGGCATATTGTTACATTTCCTAGCCTCATTGTAGGGACCAAAGTCGTACTTTGCCTCCCTATGGTGGAGACATTCTTGCTTTAAAGCAACACGGAGGTTGAACTCTACGAATATCGCTGAAGGGTATGTGCACCATTTTCTTGCAAAAATACGAGAAATTTCGAACCAAATTATGGGAGTCACTGAAGTTAGTGAATTTTATTATAATCAGCCAAGTACTTCAGGAGGATACCAGCTGTATAAAAATGCAAGGATGAAAATAACGTGCCTATAAGTTATACTTATTGCCCCTACATACTTCTTAGCTTTATTTCTTCAATAAATTTATTTGTTAGTTTAATTAATAAATAATTTAAAAATGACTTGTTATTTGAGGGAGGCGTAAAAATCACATCTATAACATGGAAGTAAAGTGTTTTTCCCTCCCTCCGCTCGTGAACTTTTTAATAGAGGAGGCTGGACATAAAAATATACTCTATTCAGCCAGTTAATTCAACCTTTGCGCAGCGACCGTACCAGCTACTTCAGTGACAAAATTAATTGTTGCCCAGCAAAAACCAACGTGGAGGTATAGAGTCTGGTATAGAGTTTCTCTTGCCAAAAGATTTTTTTGTTCGCATAATTCATTTATAGAAAAATTTATATTTTAGAACTAAGCTATCTAAAAGTGTATTGGAAAACTCTGTTGATAAACATTCCAATAAGCTTTTATTCGTCAAGTCGAAAAACCCCAATTTATGTAAATCGGAAAATCGAATCTTAATTTGACCTTTAATAGTATCTAAAATTTCATGAAAAAGTTGTTTATAATGTAGTTTCTTGTCTATCAAATTATATGTTTTTCTCCTTTTCACGGGAGGAGCCTCATAAGTTGAAAAATTCAATATAAAATATTAAAATGAAATTCTGTACCTATTACGAAAACTCTCTTGAATAAATTATATCAGTGAATTTATGTTGTAATATTTGAAAAATAACATCAGTTTGTTCAAATATTAATTTAAAAGTATCAAGAGAAAACAAAACTTAATAGAGGAGATCAGTCTAGGGTCAGTGTGGCCAACAAAAGTGTTTTTTTCTGACAAGAATGACAGTTAAGGTCTACCCTTCAAAATATAAGATTTTTGCATGTTTTTTATCATTTCGAACATCTATACTTATTGCTTTATTAAAATCATGAATACACCCCCGGAGCGTATATCTTGAAATTTAAAATGACTTTTTAGCTGAATACTTAACATATCGGTGGCCAATAACTATAGGAACTTTTGGCAAGTCACCATTTCATTTCTGTCACTAGTTATGTCAATTGTCAGTTTCATTTATTTTTGTTGATATGCAACTAGTGACAGATAACAGAAATGAAATGGTGACATGCCAAGGGTGCATTCACATACTTACTCCCAGAGTTGAAGATTAACTCAGTATCGTTTATTTTCGTACTCTAGATGATGGATCAGCCATCCATATAAACCACGTGACCTAACTCTCGCGTAACTCGGAGTAGGTTTATAAACACACCCTAGAATTATTGGCCACCGATATGTTGAGTATTCAGCTAAAAAGTCATTTTAAATTTCAAGATATACGCTCAGGGGGTGTATTCATGATATTAATAAAGCGATATAGATATTCGCAATGATAAAAAACGTGCAAAAATCTTATGTTTTGAAGGGTAGACCTTAACTGTCATTCTTGTTAGAAAAAAA
>CAJUYI010000396.1:134122-155012 GCA_910591695.1 Galerucella pusilla
AATCATCTAAAACAAAACAAGCACGCACGAAACCACGCTCGTATTCTATACTCCGTAGTTCGTATTGGTTCGTATATCATCGCAACCGCTAGAAGCTAGCCTCCTGGGGGTCTATTCACTAACAGTGAGATCTCCTACGAGAGTACACACTTAATAAAGTGCGCATGCGAGCTCTCTCGAAATTTCAAATTATGATATAGCCCGCATGCGCACTTTATAAGTGTATACTCTCGTGGGAGTTCTCACTGTTAGTGAATAGACCCCCAGAGAGTGTTGTCATTTCCGCTATTTTTTACGGTATTAGCAATTGGACTGGTAGAAAAAACGGCAACTGTGTTGAGCAACACGTGCTTCGAGAGAGATGTTTGTGGAATCTAGCCTCAGGGCACTGTTGTCAGATTCTAAAATAAGTAGTGAAAACGGGAAAATTATTGTGAAATTGAAAAATTCTAGATAAACGGGAAATAAAATGAAGAATAATCAACTAAATGTTTCTGGTGCTATTTACTGGATAAATTGTTGAGGAGGCTGAGCCTCCTTGGCCTCCTTCGAGAAGCCTCCACTGCTTGAATGATTACTTTATCCTCGGTTGGGAAAAAAGTACTTTCCTACCTTGTTATACAAATATAATTATTCTTCGATATCTAAAATGTAATAATTGTAACCGTACCTGTTCTCTAGGACTATTAGGACTCTGCCCTGTCTTTGTATCATAGCTGGCTCTATGGAAGGGAATGTACTTATTTCCTTTGCAGTCTTTGTCGTACATTTCGTCGCATTTTTCAATTTCGATGTGATGCATTTCAATGGGACAACCACTTTCGCTAGCCATGACTATTTCTGATGTAACTAATTGTCCGAAAAACGCCAATAGTGCAGTACGATTTTTCGTAGATCCCAAACCGTCTATGCCTTTCATGAAAAGTCTGCTAAGTTTCCTCGGGCTTGGTCGGTCTTGACCGGAAAGCATGTATACGCCGTCGACATAGGCGGCTGGAGCTCTTCGAATAAGGTGGCTATCTACAATATATAAAAATAATGGTTTATTTACGATAAAATGTTTAATACTCAATCAATAGCCAAATATTAAGTCGTAAAAGTGAATTTATTATAACCAGTTGGATTATATAGACTAAGAAAAGTCGACATAACTCATAGGGATAAGAAATCGTCATTAAAGTATAGCATATTTTACATGGCCTATCCAAAAATTCAAACAAATAACTTTGATATTGGGACATTCTGTATAACCACTGAAATCACAGTAATTCACATTCGTCCCGTCGACCGTCGATTCACCATCTTGTGGTAAATAATTTGTTAATTTTGTATAAATGTAGTTCATTTAATTTATAAGGCGGAACTAATAAAAACAAATTAAATTAGTATTTTATGAATAATTCATTTTGGTCACCCGAGTAATTAACGTCTTTTCCATATTATCAAGAGCTACAAACGAAAGTTAAGCAAAATTTGATCTCATAAATCCTTCAGTCGAAATTATACAGTGCTATTAAAAAGTCCCCTCCCCCCCTCGTATCTTTTGAACGGCTACACTTACATTAATAAAATTTGGAGGGTGAAAATAAAGTGTTGTAAACTTCTCTACGAATGGTAACAGGTGACATAATAGTAATAGATGACGTCACAGTGCCACTCTGACCAATAATTTTAAATAGGACCTTATGGCAAGTGATATCTCGTTTGAAAGGCATTGACATTGGC
This sequence comes from Galerucella pusilla, assembly GCA_910591695.1. Classification (NCBI taxonomy): domain Eukaryota; kingdom Metazoa; phylum Arthropoda; class Insecta; order Coleoptera; family Chrysomelidae; genus Galerucella; species Galerucella pusilla. Next base: position 135,848 of record CAJUYI010000396.1, read on the forward strand.
ATACATTAAATGAATACCAAAATTATTATTTCACATTTAAATATTGAAGATTTTTCAGTCCGCCTCTGGTTAGTTATCAAAAAATTGACGTTTTTAATTTAATAGTATTTGTTGCTTTGCAAAGTTTTTCTAAATGGCTTAAATATTTAATTTTATGATTGTTTAACGAGACGCTTAAGAGTTTGCATAGGCAAAATGGTACGTACTCAAGCCGACAAAGTAGCACCTATTTTAATAATTGGTGAATCTAGAAAAAATCTCCATGAAGCGGAACGTTTATTTAATGAGAGATACCCAGATCGCCCTTCTCGAGAATTTATTTGAGGGAGCTTCATCACAAGTTTGAAGCAACAGGTAGTGTTCAAGATGCCAAACGATCTGGTCGACCAACATTTAGTAATGATAAAAAAATTGATATAGTTGCTGAAATGGTAGTAAACCCTTCTTCCTCTTCAACTAAAGTTGCGTCTATCTGTGAAGTAAGTAAAAGTACAGTACAGAGAGTGTTGGCTAAAAATAAATTTCATCCATACAAGTTAAAAATGGTGCACCACCTTTCAGATGACGACCCCGACAGAAGACTCGAATTCTGTGAATGTATGACAAATAAAATTAGTCAAAACCCACATTACACAAAAACAATTTGTTTTAGTGACGAAAGCACTTTTTGCCTCAATGGAAATGTGAATACACAAAATGTAAGGTATTTGAGTGACACAAATCCTCACACATTTCGTTAACAACATACCCAATTTCCAGAAAAAGTCAATGTTTGGGCAGGTATTTTGGGAAACCACATGGTTGGTCCTGTTTTCCTAAATTCAAATTTAAGCGGTGAAGTGTATCTGGGATGTTACAAAATGCAATTGTGCCGTTATTCTTGAAATTCTGGAAGATAATACAGATGAATTCGGCCATCTGGAAATAACATTTCAACAAGATGGTGCTCCTGCACATTATTATGGTGCAGTAAGACGTTACCTGGATGAAGAATATCGAGGTAGATGGATTGGCCGGCGAGGTCCTATAGAATGGACACCTCGGTCACCAGATCTGACACATTAGATTTTTTTCTATGTGGGTACTTGAAATCCAAGGTTTATACTACGGCACCAAATAGCATTGGCGTTTTGAAAGAAAGAATTATTGAAGAATGCAATGCAATTTCATCTGACACATTCGAACGAGTACGAAGAGTTTACTAATAGGATGTATTACAGTCAGGAAGTAGACGAAGCACATTTCGAACACTTGCTATAAGAATCCATTGTTGATATTTGATTAATTAAATTTAAAAAAATAATTTCAATAATTTCGGTATTTATTTAATTTATCCGTCAAAATTAGTTTACACCCAAACAAAATTGATATGACTATGTAGCCAATGTCAATGCCTTTCAATCCAGATATCACTTGCCATAAGGTCTTATTTAAAATTATTGGCCAGAGTGGCACTGTGACGTCATCTATCACTATTACGTCACCTGTTACCATTCGTAGAGAAGTTTACAACACTTTATTTTCACCCTCCAAATTTTATTAATGTAAGTGTAGCCGTTCAAAAGATACGAGGGGGGAGGGGACTTTTGAATAGCACTGTATACAGAAATGACGAGGACCTCGATCATTCCCAGTATAAATTCTAGCTTTATTCGGGTTTTTGTTTCTGCGGAAAGTCCGTAAACCAATCTCGAATTGCGCCGAACTAGTAGCGTACTTTATTCAGTCCTAAGAACTATTTTCGGACCGTTTAAAATTGAGCAAAGTTTGAAAAAACCCGAACATCCCGCATCGTCTATAGAACTGAACCCAACTAAATTGACAATTGAAGATAACTCATCACCAAAAATCACCTAAAATGTTGCACAAAGTTTTCGTGTTTAATATTATCATCCTGTAAGACTTCTGGAATTGTAAGATTATTAGTCACATCAAGAAGATCATCTTGTTTACTTGATGATGATGAACTATGTTCAAATAATTCCATAAAATTATTAGCATCCTTTTGGTTAATATTGAATTTGAAAAGTAAAAAATCCAAAATAAACAACACACTACAAACAAACCTCTGCGAATTTTCAAAATAGCTTCCACCCTTCTCCTCTGCAAATTATTTGAGCATGCGTAAAAAATAATCCGAAAATCGTCCTAGCTCGAGACTGGCTTAGACGGTTACCGAACCGTCCAAGAATTGCTTTAAAATAAAACCAAACGCCAAACTGCGGGTGTCAGAACCATCCTGTTAAACCCCGAACAAGCCAATTTCGACTGCGCAAGCTCCGGACACTCTTAGAACAGTAATTGAATGAACCCGATGTCTTCGTTTATTTAGTTATTCCACCTGTCGCTGATAGCGCTAGGTAAGCGAGGATCTGTCAGATTTCTATAAGCCCGCCATGTTTTATAACCTCTATTTCATTTTAAAGATCCACCGTTGTCAACTATTGCTTCCGTTATTGTTTGTGTACGGTTATTTTCATATTAATTTGTATAAACAGAGATTTTTGTGCTTTTTAGTGATTGTGCTCATCAAACATTAACATTATGGTTCAGTATTGTATTGTTTACACTTGTAAGAATACACATAAGGATATTAAAGTGCATAAAACCCTTTACTTCTGGCAGCAGCGCTGGAGCGACAGGTTGAATAACTAAAATGACAGTGATTAAAATTATTTCAGAAAGTTGGCTATATATTTTTTTTTATTGGTATCTATGGTATATTGACACCTCGATTTTGGATGACATTCCTCGTTAAATTTGACATATTCTTCGTTTAATTTGACATACAAATTAGCACGATTTGAATGTCCTTTTGGAGAATATTGAATCATTCTTTGATAACGGCTCTTGACTTGTTGTAGTAGTAAGTATGCGACGTCTTCTACGTTTTTAAATTCGTAATAAGTACAGGGATAGAGAGAAATGACGTTAAAAAGTAGAGCTATGGTTTAATTCACGATAAAAAGCCGATGACGTTGCAAAACAAAATTTTGTGATAATGCCAGCATGTAGATTTTTCCTTATTCAAAGGAAGCTGGAAAAGTCGATGTAACAGTTCTTTGTTTTATTCTCCTGTACCTCGTAAAGCATGAATTTAGGGTGTTGATAAATAAAAGGCTTGTATGATATTCTCAGATTCATTTGATACTATAAGTTAATTTATGTGAAAGGTAAAATACAAAAAAACGTAACCAATCATTCTATATCTCAATTTCCATTTGATTTATAAGAGAATGTCACAAGTTTTACTAATTTAACTCATCATAAAAAACATTCAACTGAATATATTTAAATATATATAATTTGTATTTATGATAATTGAAGTAAATGGTATTACTCACGTCTCTTATAGCAGTAAGCAAGCCCCATTGAGGCATTCTTATTAAAAATAACTTATCAAGGATATAACCATCTCTCGGCGGCATTTACTGTTCCACTTCTTGAGCCTCTTAATGCGTTTAACTACCCACTGCAGATTTGCCTAATTAATTACGAAATTAACTATTTTTCTAATATTAAAGAAACAATCAGATCACGAGCACCGTAAAAACGACGTACGATGTCAATAAAAATGTCATACTGAACATAACCCCCGTTGTGACAAAACAATTGATCTGACAATGTCTCGAAGCTTTACCAGCCCGTAAGCTGAAAATTACCCTGGCCATTAAGTATAAATTACGGCTGGTGAATTTATATTTATTCTGAGGGTCCGTTGAAAAAAATTTGCGGGTTATACACAATTTACAAAGAAAAATCCAAAAAAAGATTTTTTTTCGCCACTTGAGCCATCACTTTTTGGCATGATCTTTCATACAAAGAACAGTTTAAATGTATTGCTCTGTACATGAAAGTGATCAACAGCATGTGTTCTCGCTATCTATGAAAAAAATCCAGTTAGATTCTTAATAATATTGTTTAAATTACCACTTTTATAAATGTATATTTGACAGGCAACCAGTTTGGATATAAATAATTTTAATAATAATCGCATACACAGATATGCAACCTACAAAACATAGAACAAAATACAATACTTTGTAGCTTGGTTGCCACCTGTAATCGACTACTCGACGATCATGCTACATGACTATTAAGATACGAAATTAAATATTGTATCAGACTATATTTTTAGTTAGATTCATTCAAGACAAACCCAAGAACATAAATGAAATTATAAACACATTTTATATATGATGATATCCTTATATTGCGTATTTGAAGAAGGGGAAACAAATATATAATCATTGTATTCAGCCTTCCCCTCAAAAAATATCCAATACTTTGTAATCCACATCAAGTTATTCCAAAAGATATCCAATACTTTGTAATCCACATTAAGTTATTCAAGAAGGGGAAGGGTGAATCCAATTATTATATTCCCTTCCTCTTCTTGAATATCTTGAGGGGATGGCAAATGCCTCCAAATATTTGTAATCCACATTAAGTTATTCTAGAAGGGGAAGGGTGAATCCAATTATTATATTTATTTCCTCTTCTTGAATAGATTGATGTGCATTACCTACAATGCATTCATCCCTCTCATCCAATACTTTCTAAGATGAAATTCGAATGCAATAATTAATTAATATTTCAAAAATATCATGATTCTCACGTAATCGTTTACAGCTGGCAACCATGTCACACATTACTCTAGAGCTTCTATGTCATTTGTCATTTGATTTAATTGTTTTCATAAAAATTTGTAGCCTGTCAAATATATATTTATAAAAGTGGTAATTTAAACAATATTATGAAGAAACTAACTGAAATGTTGTTATAATTAGCGAAAACACATGTTGTTGATCACTTTTCCGTACAGTGCAATACATTTAAACTGTGGTTTGTATAAAATAACTAGACCAAAAGTGATGGCTCAAGTGGCGAAAAAAAATCTTTTTTGGATTTTTCTCAGCAAAATATGTATAACCCGCAAATTTTTTGACGGATTATTCCCAAAATAGGTGAGTACTCTCGATTTTTCGCAAAATCAGTCAAAAATTCGTGTTTCCCTATAGTTCAACGGACCCATACAGGAAAGTAACTGATAATGATATCGTCTTCTTATTGTATATAAACCGGCACCGTAACAAAATAGCGTCAGTCAAAATAGCGCTAGGTTAAAATAGCGCTGGACAAAAACAGTGCAGGAAAAAATAAAGCTGGACAAAATAGCGCCGCAGAAAAACAGCGCCGAACAAAAACAGCGCCGAACAAAAACAGCGTCGGACAAAATAGCACTGCGACCAAATAACGCCGTTTGAAATATCCTTAGAAAATTAACTATTAAATTATGGGAAACCATAGTGACTAACATTTTTTAGTGTAAATGTAAATCTAATGATGATGAACATTACATGAATCCGCCTTTAATAATGATATTCTAGTTTTCTACACTTTGATCTGTGTCAGTTGGTCGGGAAGCGATATGTGTTGAATTGAATTATGAAAACTATTGTTTTGACTATTATTTATGAAAAATATTTTATTCCCAATAATGCTAATTCGGCACTATGGTCTATTTTTATAAATGAGATGGTAGTTAAATAATGAAGCATAGTTATTTTTTTTGCGCGGCTATTTTGTCGAGCGCTATTTTATCCGACGCTGTTTTTGTTCTGCGCTATGCTATTTTTGTGCGGCGCAATTTTGTCCTGCTCTGTTCTTGTCCAGCGCTATTTTGTCCGCCGCTGTTTTTGTCCAGCGCTATTTTGACTGACGCTATTCTGCTACACAGCCATATGAACCATATGGTTTGTTAGAACTGTACGCGACAGATTGAAGGTGTTTGAGTGGTTTCGAGCTCCGTTGACCAATTTGCACTGTAATTACGTGAAATGGAGAGTTAATGGATGGAATAACTCCGCAATATGTGTTTTCGATAGTTTTAGACTGTTTTCAGTGTTATTTGAATGAAATAGAATGGAAAAAGGTACAATTGTAGTCGTTCACAAAGAATAGTGCTAAAATAGTTATTTATGATACAAGTTATACTGTTGCGCACGAGCTGCGAAAATGCAACCAGTGCTATTTCGATTGCAACTAGCTCTTCAGGTGGAATAGAATGGTTATTATTTATTCAAGGTCATTCTATACAGGGTGGTCATTAAGTAATTGTACATTGAAGTACAGTACAATCTTCACTTCAAAATATTGCGATTTAAACCAAATAAAATGTTGATATTAAGAGAGATACAGGGTGTAGAATATGAAATTTTAATTGAAGGGTTCAATGAAACTCAAAGTCAAACCACAATATATTTAATGTCCGTTGGGACTCAAAACTTGCTATAACAAATAGAAAATGGTACCTTATTGTAATGATCTAAAGAGACAATAAAAAAGATTAAACAAAGTTGCGATCAAATAATATTTTACAATCAAGTTAAAATTATAAGAGAAAATTAATCAAAATAATGAATCTATACTATAATGACAAAAGTTATGAGAAATTTAAATATTTTAAATGTTTCTAAATATAACAAATTACAAAAGTTACCTGTATGAAATTTCACAACTGAAAGGGTAAGATCATCACTGTCATCAGTCCATAGTTCTTAACTTTCTCCCCCTTTTTCTTACTCTTCAGTTTGTTTGAGGTTTTTTCATTCCACAATTTATTAAATATTTAACTTTGTTAAAAAGTACTACTTATGGACTGATGACAGTGATGATCTTTTAGATCTTTACAATAAGGTACCATTTTCTATTTGTTATAGCCTGATGATGGTAATTGTTACCGAAACTAGTTGCAAGTTTTGAGTCCCAACGGACATTGAATATATTGTGGTTTGACTTTGAGTTTCATTGAACCCTTCATTTGGATTCTAACCACATTTGAGGTATGGATGAACTCTTAGAGTTATATGAAATTTTAATTTTCGTTTCTTACAATAACTTTAACGCTTTTTGACGTATATGTACAAAAACTTGAGGTTGGGTATTTTTTGATATGAGAAATCATAATTTTGTACCTATTTCGATGTATTTTATAGAGGGCGCCACATAGACCACGTTTGCGGCATAAATGAAAGCATCATTTTCTTGCCTTTTACATTAGCGCTACTTTTGTAGAAGATAATTAAAGCCACATCATTACAACAAAAAAAGGTATTTGTTAGTATCCCCAAATTTTAAAGGTTTTAGAGATAATCACATTTTAGTGATTAACTACATGATTATTATTTAATGAAATTACGTTCGAAAAACGTAGTTGTGTGTACGATAATAATTAATTTGCTATTTTTTGACATTGTCAAGCTTTCAACTAGGAATTGGTTTTCAGTTCTCATTCAAGTTAATGCGCAGGGCCTAAAAGGTGCCATATAGTTAAGAAGTTAGGGATGCGAATAGGGAATTTTTCGGGGATACTCGAGCGTGGCAGTTTTAGATATGAGAGATACTTTAGACCTAATAGAACAACTTTGGAAAGTATTAGCTCTATATGTAGTGACGCGCGCCTAGGATAGACGATGATTAGTAAAAAAAAATCGATAGTTTGAAATACTCGAGCGCGTCAGATTAATATATTGCGGGACCGCCGAGTTGTACCACGGGACATCAGGTAGATGTAATCCTACCGTCTAGTTGTACCACCATATTTCTAGAGAGGATTAACGGTTTAAAATAACAATCTAATCAATCTAAACAGTTTTATTACAAATTCGATAATATAATACAAAGAAGATATATTTTTAAAATTTGTTTTGAAATATACAGACAAATTAACATTAATTTTACAATTTAAGATCTCTTGTACTACTGCGGCAAATAATAATAGCTTAAAGATCTTACAAAATCAAATTTGGTGATCTTATTTTCTTTTAATTCTTTTATTTTAGAAGTTATATACTCATGTTTCTTCCTAGTAACAGATTTAAATTTTTTTATAATTGTTGATTCATTGGCAGTCTTAATTTTTGCAAATATTTCATTTTGTATATTTATTATCATGTCCACAAAAATAAATATATTTGGATGAGGAGAATAAAAACTGTTTTTTAATAAATAATGAAATGATTCACAAGCGTTGGTAGACCGATACATGCTATTTGTGTTACATGCCCAAACTTTTGGAGGAAATTTAGCTTCTTCTGATATATAATTTTCAACTATGTAATCACAAAATTGTATTACTCTCTCATCATCGGGCGATTTGTCAAATATTTCAAGAGAAAAAAAGTCACCTACTTCGGTAGGTTCTAGAAAATGTTTATCTTTATATTCATTCGACAAACCTAAATTTAAAATTTTACGGTACCATGCTTGACATAAGTGAAATCTACACCCGGTTAAATTTGAATATGGCCAAAATCTATAAATTGCACTATGAATTGCTTGTTCAAAGTCGACTACTATATTTTTTGGGTTAAAGGATAAGTTAAGTGCATTACATTTATCGCTAACATTTTGAAACAATTTGAAATATGTATTACAACTTTTATCGGGTAACAGAGCAAATATGACTGGAACATAATAACCTTTTTTAAAAGCATGAATGGTAAATAGTTGGTGAAAAAACTTTGTACAATATTGAAATGTACCATCCATATAAATGGTATCACAGGAACATAAGAAATATAAATTTGTGAAACAAGAAAAGATAATTAAATTGTTTTCCTTATCTAAACAGCAAAGGAAATTTTCATCTTTAATTTTAGTTTTCAGATTTAAATTAACAACTGCATCAAAAACCTGATTTATATCCTTAGGTAATGCTGGTAAAACATCTCGCCGTGCTTCGTACAGATTTCTTCTCACACGAAGTAGATCATCGCTTCCAATGTCTGAAGCCCAATCATTGTTCTACGAGATGTTAGAAAAATGATACTGTTAATAATACTTTAATTTCTAGAAATTTTAGTACTTACAGTTAATTCTTTATGAATTAGTTTAGATGGCCTTTCTGTGCTATCCTCAACAGATTGGACTTCCATTGCTGTCTTAAGAAACTCACGACTCACGACTGATCGCTTAGTATGAAGATTATAAATAAATAGTAAGCAGCAGTAAGAAGGTAATATCACCCCCAACCCTTAAGAAAAATTCAAACTTCGACATTGGTGGTGGTGTTATAGAAAGTTTCACTTATTGAGAAAAGGTCATTAGAGAATTACTGAGAATAATGTAAAATATGTTAGACTACCTGATTTCAATTTCGTGGTACAACTCGGTGGTCAAAAAAGGGCAACCTTTTACGCTGCCAGTTTATGTCAGGTAAGCGTGGTACAACTCGGTAGTCTCCATATATTGGGGGTTGATCTTAGTGTTTTAAGACTAAATTTAACTAATCTGACGATAAGTCCTTGACGCCGCCGAGTTATAGGGTCGCGAACTTGTAAAAAAAAGTTAATCCGGCATTCTCGAGCGCGATTTTATTTTTTTTTATTTTACTAAAAATACAAAATCTGCCGGTTTCCGCATGACCGGAAGTGTGGAGTAGCCATTTCGTCTTCCGAAAAACGCGTTGCGGCATATGAGTCGCGAACGATACATTTTTCAAAAAAAATGTTCAATTAAAAAAACAGGTAATTTTATTTTACGCAAAAAAGGTCTCTTTATATTTTTGTCCAAAGTTGAAACTTTTGGACTTAAAGCATCATGAAAACTCAAACTCCCGTTTTTGATTATATCTCGAAAACGGAGGGTGTTAAAAAAATTAATATGCAACAACTATGATTAAATTATGTAACTTTCGTTATATCTCAATTTTTTTTTTCTAAAGCTGCTCGACAATTTTCGTGAAAAAAGTTACGCGTATCTGTATTATTAACATTTACAGTTTCATTTATTTATATTATTCCATAGCCTGTTGATCCTCAAATTGTTTTTTGGAGGTACCGTAAGCAAAACGAAGCAAAAAAGAGGAATGTGCCATAAACATGTAATACAGACTGAGCTCTTCACAGAAATATACCGTCCAGAAACAAAAAAACCTTTTTCGATCAGATTAAGAGAACCCACCAACATTTTTGTCAGATTAAGAAAATGTGCTTTGAGGATACCGAGATAAACCACCCCTATAAAAATCTGACGCGCTCGAGTATTTCAAAAGAACTTTTCTTTTGCATTTTCAAAAATTTGTCGTAACTTATTGTAACGCCGAAATCGTCAGTTTTTTAAAGGCAGCTTCCTTGGGGCCTACTTAACACCCCCTGCAAAAATCTGACGCGCTCAAAAAAATTTTTTTTCGGATTTTTGACTACTTTATATGCCTGCCCCACCACACAAACCGGCAGATTAGTATACCGTTGTTATCAGTGGCACTTGGGGCATACGTGGTATGAATATCTGACGCGCTCGAGAATGCCCAAGTAGCTGTTTTTTTTAACATTTTTGAAGAACCGTACACGCCGTACCCACCGCGAAAATGGTTTTTACCATACGAGCTTTTCTTTTCGAAATTACTTTATCTTTCGATTTTGATAGGTCTCGACGGCGCTCGAGAATGTCGCCATTTAGCGACCTCGCCCCCCTAACTAATAGGTACCTATCCGAGTCGATTCAGTACACGTGTCTTTACTTAATTAAAAAACAAGAAATAGGTAAAAAATTGGAAAATAACGTTTTTTTTAATATCCCGTTTTTTTCCGACGGGCAGTGTAGTTGTAGGAACCTAACACCTACCGAGAAAAAAGAAATAGAACACAAACTTGCTTTATAATTAACATTTTAACGGGAATATTTGTATTGAAGGTTACGACGAGTGAGTTAATATATTATATAAAATTAATTAGCTGAGAATATATTATGAGTAATAATTTATTTTTTTAACAATGGGTGGTATGTCGTAATGATTTGCATTAACATAAATGAAAAAAAATATCAAGAGTTAATTTCTTAAACCTAAAATTTTGCTTTTAAAAAATGGAATATTTCTATTTTTAACAATTTTTTAAATCAAAATGCCTGTTACCATTTAATGTTTTATGGTATATGTTAATGTCTGTTTTGTTAACAATATTTTTCAATGTTTATATACAAGTTTTGTCCATTCTTTTTCGTTATTTGCTAGCGTCTTTTCCGTTTCTTCATTATTTCTCCTAATACCCCATGTTTGCTTCGATCTTCCTTGTTTTCCAGCTCTTTGTACCTTGCTTGACAGGCCCTCTTATTATTCATTCTTTGGAGATGCCTTCAACAGCTAAGTTGTCTTTTCACATATACATCAATCTTCATTTAACAATATTTTAATTCTGTCGACATTATATTAATCTAATATTCTTTCTCAACATAAATTTAGAACAGAATTTAGAATATTTAGAACTTTATATTTAAACGACCATCTACCTATAAATCAATGTCACAAAATGGGACATAATAAGATTGAAAAAATTATCCACCGACTGACCCCAATCATTGAAAAGCCTACCACTTAACGCTAAAACGCCCGGAGCACTCAAGGTTATTCTTCGCCGTCTTATAACGTTCGTTCTAAATTTGCATAATTTTATCACGGATGTAAGTCTGGTTCTTAAAATTTTACGAGCTATTTTGAACTAGATTAGATATTCATGATAACCCGGAAAGTTTTGCAATACTTTTTATAAGTGTATTATTGAATATTATGTATATACCTATGTGTGTATTTTGGGGTGACGTTCACTGAGATCTATGAAATCTATTGTACCCACTTACTTCTACTCAGAGACTCAGATACTAGTAGCTCCACTATTAAAGTAAGTGACGACATATTGACAGATAAACTAATTAACTCGCGCATGTGCACACGTATTTGCGATCACGAAAACTACTTTCATTCGCCTCTTGTTAGATGGCGTACTCTGTGGTTATACTCTACTATAGCATAATGATGAGGTTTTCTCCAGCGACAAATCCTCTTCAACCATTTTTCAGGTCGTCTGGCCAGTTCCTTTTCGGTCTTCTTGTCTAGTCCATTTACATGGCTCTCTAGCCTGTCGAAATGGCTCGAGCTTCGCTCTGCAATTACATCCTGGATGTAGGTATAAGTTTTATTAGGATCCGTTGCCCAATAAGTAGGAGTCCCAGTTGACAAAAAGTGATAATTTCATTCTTGGGTAAGGTTTACTAGTTCCCAGCCTTTGGTTGTTGTTAGGCGTCTACCATATAGCATGTGCTTGCAGTTGAAATCTCCACCTGCGATGAGTTTGTGGCCCAACGATTCAAAGAAGTCTCTAAATTTTTATATCCGGTTAACTCTCGAGTTTTGCGGTTGTCATGCGCAAAATGCTAAAATGTGAAGAAATGGAAGATTATGTTGAAAACATAGATACAGGGTGTTTCATTGGGAAAGGGCATAACTTTAACTGTGGAAGGGGATCACTTTAGTGCTTCCAAAAATCTATATTTAATGTGTCTTCTGCACTTCATAACCGAGATACAGAGTGTTTTATAGATTTGTACCGGAATGTGTGGGAAGCGCTACGAAGTCTTCGAGACCACGTGCTGGAATCCAACGTGAAGAAACTAGCGATGCCTAAGATAGAGAGCAACCAGTTGGATTGGCGAGTCATTAGGAATATGGTGGAAGTGATCTTCGAAGATACCGATGTCTACATTTTAATCTGCAGCTATTCCCCACGTAATCAGTATCCGATGAAGACAGTACCCTGTTATTTCCATACGAACGGAAAGTGTAGGAATGGATCCAGTTGCCGATTTAAACATCCAGTCCCGGCTACACAAGAATTCCAGGAGGAACTTACTATTAAGGAGGGGGCAATGTTACGAACTCACTAATTCCGAAGCCGGTCCTGTCGCAAACGATGAATGCGACCTTTCTAGAAAGGTTCTTTCGCAGGTAATATCCAGACTGTTCTGGAAATGTAACAGGCCGTACAATGGTTTATCGCGAAAGTTCTAGAGATTCGAGGGACTAGGTATATATACGCGGGTTTTCGAGTGTTTCGAGAGTTTCAGTATACAGTGAGTGAACAGAAGTGAATATAAATTAGGACAATTATTATACCGAATGTAGATAAATTAATAGACATTAAGTAGTGTGTATATAAATTAAGTTTATTATAGTGTGTAAGTGTTTCTTTAATAAATCAATAGTAATTAGCCATAGTGAGCGTATAATTTTATCCCACGATAAAAACTGTTTAAATAAATAAGAAGAACATTACATTATTAAAAATAACTTATCAAGGATATAACCATCTCTCGGCGGCATTTACTGTTCCACTTCTTGAGCCTCTTAATGCGTTCAACTACACACTGCAGATTTGCCTAATTAATTACGAAATTAACTATTTTCCTAATATTGAAGAAACAATCAGATCACGAGCACCGTAAAAACGACGTACGATGTCAATAAAAATGTCATACTGAACATAACCTCCGTTGTGTCAAAACAATTTGTCCTATTTCTTTTGAACCTCATAACTTCCGAGCTACCCTGTAAACTATTTTGAAATTTGGTACACGTGATAACTATTACCTAGAAACTCCATCAAAAGCATCTCCAAATAGATAATGCTTATTAAAATTTCAAAACTCGTTTTTCCCAAAAACAATACCCTGTATATAGATTTTTTTTTAAAATTGCTCTTTATAATTGAAAAGAGTATAAAAAATCGGATCTACTATTTCATTTTTATTTTTCCGCAGACAATTTTACTACCAAAAATTTACCGTCAAAGTAATAATTTATGCACGTTTTGAGGGTTAACAAAATGGTATCGGAGAGGTTTATTTATATTTTTTAGCTTGAAATGAAATCTATTCAATGCATCTAGAGAAGCATCCTAGAAATTCAATTGAGTTTGTATGTTTACGAGTACAGACCACTAAAAAAATGTGATTACAGGGCCGTACTTAGAAATACTCATTCAATATGTTTCGAATATTTCGAATACCCTGTGTAAGGATATGTATCCGGAAACTATGCACTTCTACATTCAGAATAACAAGAGTAAAATACCAGAAATAAATTTATACTGCAATAGGTTGGACTTGCTTCGTTTGGACAATGTTGTTAGAATTTCTTGTTTTCTTTTCAGGTCAATTAATAAACATCTCTCCGTTTTTTTAAGTATTTTGAAATATTTATCTCTAGTTCCTATTTTACTCTTGTTATTCTAAATGTAGAAGTGCATAGTTTTCAGATACACAACCTTACACAGGGTGTTCGAAATAATCGAAATATATTGAATGAGTATTTCTAAGTACGACCCTGTAATCACATTTTTTATTGGTCTGTACTCGTACACATACAAACGCAATTGAATTTTTAGGATGCTTCTCTAGATGCATTGAATAGATTTCATTTCAAGCTAAAAAATAAAAAAAATCTCTCCGATACTATTGCTAACCCCCAAAACGTGCATAAATTATAGCTTTGACGGTGAATTTTTGGTAGTAAAATTGTCTGCGGAAAAATGCGAAAAAATAATTTACAGGGTAAGTCGGAAGTTATGAGGTTCAAAAGAAATAGGGTACATTTATAAAACACCCTGTATCTCGGTTATAAAATGCAGAAGAAACATTAAATATAGGTTTTTGGAAGCACCAAAGTGATCCCCATTTACAGTTAAAGTTAGGCCCTTTCCCAATGAAACACCCTGTATAATATATATAAATAGGTAATATCATAACCGATATATATTTTCAATGTGGATATGGATGAAGTGAGAGATTTATTTGAAATTTTTGATGACTTCCCAACAGATGATGAGGAAGACATTATTCAAATGGTTGAGGCACCTCGAGAACCTAGGGATTTTAGAAATAGAAATTCAGTCAGTACAGCAGCTTCTTCTTCCGAGAAGTTCACACTCCTTCTACTGCTGGCAAAATCCATTTTTAAATTTAGTAATTTCAATTTTCCACGCCACTAGGTATATACCTAACAAAAAATGAGAGGTGATAGGTTTTGATGCACCCGACTCAAAGAAGAACTACTACTATATAAAACCGAGCATAAATAACACAATCTTTATTAAAAATTATCATTAATTGCATTCAAAGTATTTTCCGCTAACAGTTCAATAAAAAAGACCGTCAAATGATTTGTTGACTAAAACTCCCCAATTGAATTTATAAAGTGTATTATGGCATGAGAAATCGAACGAGCATCTTCGTGGAGACGAAATCCCTTAAGAAATAGGGAAAATGGCGGAAAACCCACTTGGCATTCATGTTTTTCGCAATTATTTCAATAACCATTAACCGTACTGGAATAGTTTCAAATAAATGTTGTAGAGCGTGAAATTGTACATCGACATGTACCTTCATGCAGGAGAATATATTAAGTATTTCATATTTTTCCTACCTCGCGATCTTTTCAGACTTCAAAAGTTAACCGTTGCCTCACCAGAGCAACAGTTTCTGCACCGCGTGTTGCGTGTGCATGCACTATTTGCCGTGATCGCAGATTAAACTGAGCAAATTGCTATTAACGAACGGCCCGACCAATTATACATATAAACGAACTGCTAACCTCGTTTTTCACCTGATGTGTCTTTCATTTAAGGACTACGATTTTTTTCTTTCGTTCTTTTAGATTTTATTTTTCATTATCTACGAATATGTCTATTTTGGTCGCTATTCATGGTTAACAAACAGTACGAGATTTATCTATAATTACAGGAGTGACTACAACATAACCTCATTATCGTAAGCCAACACACACTAATAGGTATTTTAATTTTGTATCAAATAATGCTATAAGCGTTAAAAAAGGGGTAGTAAAATCTTTATACGATAGGGCCAGAATCATTTGTTCTAATGATAATCATTTCACAAAGGAGAAAACTCTACTGAAAAATGTTTTAAATGCCAATAATTACCCGGCAGAATTTGTGAATCAAGAATATATAGAAAGGCTCATTGTTAAAACCCCATAATAATGACAATAATATTAATAATTCAGCTAACATAATTCTTAAAAACTTGACAATGCCGTATGTTAGGGGTTTGTCAGAAAGAATTAAGAAAATTGGTAATCAATTTAATAATCGAACCAGCTTTAAATCTAACAATACGTTGAGATATATACTAACAAAAACGAAACCAAAAAATGAAGAACAATCTTCAAAAAATTGCATATATCAGATATCTTGTGAATGCGACAAATTCTATTTAGGTGAAACATCTAGACCATTGAAAGTCCGAATAAGTGAACATAAAAAATACTGAAAGATGGGGAGTTCTTTAAGTCAGGTATTTGTAAACATGCTTATGGGAAGAGGGGCATAAAATTCAATCGGATTCGACAAAAATAATATTGAAAGAGCCCAATAATAAAAGACGAAAAATCAAAGAAAGTGCTTTAATACAACTACCTAAATGCAGATAAATGTGTAGCTAGTATTTCAGCTGAATGTAGTCAAATTTGGTTACCAATGTTAGAAAGAGAAATTTCCAATAATCAATTACCTGCGTCATCAGGATAGCATCATAAGATTTTATCCAGGTTTTCTTATGATTTATCATTGGAATAGTTGTTAATCGATTTACACTTTAATACACAAAATCACCAAACTGAGTTATACATGTTTTGGAAACAAAAATGATCATACACAAAAAAGTAACAACAAACGCGTTTTATTAACAACATTTCTAAAATAAGCTAAAAAAAAGCGCTATCCCAATAAAAACCGTTCCTGGAACGTGCACTTCACTGGATTCCATTTCTAGTAGACTATCATATCGTTAGAATGTCATAAAATAAAATATTTTATTTCACATTTTACCAGAGGTGTGATCTACTATGAATGGACCTTAATAAAATTTGACAACAAAGTTTTGTAGTCTTAAACTTCAAATTATTATTGATTGTCTAGTTGTCATATTTTTTCGTTGTGTCAGATAGGGACCAAAAATTATTTTATTAATTTTATTACTAGTTAATTTTGACAACGGTAGCTGGAACGCTACCGAAACGTCGAAATAAAAAATAAAAAACATTATTGTGGTTTGATTCCCAAAAGAATAAGAGAAAAAAGAATAAGTAATGCCACAAGGAACTTAAAGAAGTTATAACCTCATAACATAAACAGATTCATCTTTCTAGTCGGTAAAAATATTCCAAGCGAACAGATTTACATCGGACTGATCTGAGCGGAAATACCGAACAGTTAAGATTTACCTCCCCTATCTCTAGATGTAATAAAGAAACGATTCAGACAAAATATATTGATCTGACGGAAATAACGAACACAGCTAGTACAATCAAAATTCATTTTTGACATGGAGATAAAATAATGAACCAAAAAATTAGGCTATGAATACATTGAACCTACATATAGCTGCCGTTGCTGATTTCAAATGGACTTTCGAAACTGAAACTTCGGTTTGGCAATATTGGTATTTTTTCTAAGAATTTTATAAAAACAGGACACTGTTTTGACTTGTTTTAGGCTTTAGATACAATAAAACAATAAAACTTTTCGGATTTACCGTGCAGAGCCGCACTATACCTGATGAAAAAGAAAAAGTACTAAGTAAATTATAATAAGAATGACCCGAAAGTCTTATGAAGTTTTCAGGTAATAATTTATTATTCACCAACAAAATAAATACGACCCTGTCACGGCTAATACTTTTATGGCTTTACTGCATGTCATTATCCCGTCTCAGGTCAAGTCAGTTTCTTAGATCGTGAAAAGGGGCGTAGGTAAAATTGCGCACAGTGGTCAAGAAGTTTCCCAAATTTGGGAAGGGTTCGTCAGGTAGTTGCAGTCAGGGGATTAATTCTGTATAGGTAAATTGCACACAGCGGTCAAATTGTATCCTTAGTCCATGAAAATATCAGAAAATAAGACATATAAAACTAAAAAAAAACAAGAAAACCCAGGCCCAAACCCGTTGATCGAAGTGTAAATGCAAAAACTAAACTTATCTATGTACCTACGCCTCAAATTGTTATCGTAAAGTCATTAATAATCTTTTGATTCTCTGGTAAGTTTTAAAATTCGTGGAATCGGTAGAAAGTCGTATGTCATTTACCTAGACCCTCGTTAGGGTCACTTGTGCGCAATTTACCTATGAAAAAGGAACATTTTGGGTATACCTGGCTACAAACTGACCGCTGTGCGCAATTTACCAACCCCGCGTGAAAAGAACTATAATTATTTATCAACTACGATGTTTTAAATGACTGGTCTGAGGATTATATCAAATTTTCCTGATTTTAATGATATTTGTAGATGAATTTATTGTAGATAACGACACATTTTCTTAGACCACTTACAGTTAATTGATATTTTTAGTGATCTATAAAAAATCTAGTGGTGTATATAATTCTACGACCTCATTTAAGACGTTCAAATTCAATCAAACACTATAATGAAAGTCGTTATAGTTCGTACCATTAAGATGTTTTACACGTTTTACAAACATTTGCATCATTATATCATATTAAGTATTTCTAAGTACACATTTGCAATGCATACGTGTTGATACCGGATGTTCCATATTTCTTTCTCGAATAAATGTCCTCGAAACCGGTATGGTTCTTTTAATCCATATTTCATGTGCTTGAAGGTATTTTCGAAAGTTGAAATCTATTAAATTAATATTTTGGATTGCAGTAGTTCAATAACATTTTAGAAAAATACACTATTAACTTTAAAAAGATAGAACGTGTTGCGGGACACACGGTAGGAACTTTGGTTCCTTTTAGACAAAAGTTATGTAATACATCTGACGTTATAGATAAATAATTTGCATATTTCTCGGTGGTCGAGTAGTAAGCAAACCAGACTCTCACGCGGTAGACCCGGGTTCGATTCCCCGTGAAGAGGTTTTTTTTTATTGTTAATTTTATTTTTAAATAATTATTCTGCTTGATATTAATAACGACATCAGGTAGACTTTTGAAATATTTAGCAGAATATTCATTATTATAGATAATGGTACGGTAGGTAGCCTTCATGGGGGAGTTCGACTGGCAACATCTACTTATAACAGCATCGTATATTTAAAAAGGGAAACCGTAGCATTATACAAATTGGACATTCAAGAACTGTACGTTTACCACAAAAAAATTAGTGGAAACAAAAAATTGAATTGTTAAATTTTCAATTTAAAGTTATATTACAGTTTATAGAAATTTTTATTTTCTTGATTTTTTCTTAAGTGGGTCGTAGAAAAAATATGCTGTTCGACTCGTGTGGATTGTCCATATCGCACTTGAACTTCGTCCTCGTGCGATATGGCCATCATATCCACAATA
>CAJUYI010000397.1:0-16214 GCA_910591695.1 Galerucella pusilla
CGAGGTTGGTCGGTATGTGAAAAAAAAAGGGGGTGTTCCTCTCCTCTCATATTGTTCTCGCCTAGTTCATTGAGTTTGTCTAGGTATTCCCACACCATTTTGGAACTGATTATACTTATACAAGCACTCAGTGCTTTAATGGCTGCTTGACTATCCGCCATTATGGTAATCCTCTCTTCCTACCAGATTTCTGCACACCATTAGAGCCATTTTTGCCTTGTATGTAATCTCCTTTTCGTGTTTGTTACACAGGAGTTTACTGTCTGGAGTTAAACCTAGATACTTGACTTCTTGTCTCTATTCAATCTCGTTCCCATCATTTTGCCGTTTAAATAATCCAAATTTTAGTTTGCTTAATAATTTTTGAAAAATTCAGGGATAAACATATTTTTATCATGCTACAAGATTTCCTACAATTTTGATGACTATATTTTTTGAAAGAAATATCAGCGTAAAAGACTGCAATTTTCGTAAGCTCATCGTAAGCTCCAGCAGAATTTATTCTAGAGTTTAGAAAATTGTTTATGTACCGATATGTTCTTTATAAAGGTCATAATATTTAATCTAGGCAAAATTTGAACTTAGGAACATTTTTACACGGATCTAAAATGTATTAACTCAAATTTCTAGAGAACAAACATAATGAAAATAAGTACTGTATTTGCAATAAAACATGCCATCCATTCATTCTAACCAATACCACAAATGTTGCGATATATTCTATATTTCCGTGGAATGTTGTGTCCTATTTTATATACGAAGTGCATATAAAGTGATTACCAGCAAGGGTGGAAGTTGTCTGTTATACTAAGCGGTGAATCCGGTTCTGGACGCAGATAATAAGTAGTAATAGAGCCGCAGGGAATAACGACGTCGTCTCCATAGAAATAACGCGAAAAATAAACTGTGTCCCACCTAACACGTGAACGATTATTATCTGAATTATTTGTTAGACAGGGTTCAGTCTCGAGGCTTCGTGTACACATCTGATTTGCTCCAGATAATTCATCGTTATTACCTAGTGTACAACTTTGTTCGATGGTGCTCATTAAAAACTATTATTTTCAAGCAAGATTACTAGGTACCTAATTGTTCCATTGACATAATTATCTTTTATAACTTTAAAAACATCTCCAAATACATTTAACTTCTTGGAAGGTTAAGTCGAAAAGCTCACGAATCGGCTCAAATTATATTCTTTAAAACAAAGAATGGATTATTTGATAATTTGTCTAATGAAACTAGAATGTATCGAGTGGGGTGAAACAAAGAAACTAACTTTTACGCCGAGATCTTAAGAAGGACGAGATTAACCAGATTTCAGATAAATAAAGAAGGACAAGGGGGTTTAATGGGAATTTTTTCTTAGCTGTAATTTCTGACATATTCGACAACTATACTCGATTTGAAATTGGTTGATTGTAATAAATCTGTGAGACCCCTTTGTACGGGTTGACCTCTAAAATAAAGCTTGTTATTTTTGTAATTTTTGATAAAAATTTAAGAATAGCTTTTTGTTATACTCTTGTTTATCAAGCTTCCTTACAGATAAGAGCTGTTTGGTATGTTTATATTAAATTTTGAAAAAAAAACATGTAAACTCAAAATACGTCAAAATTTTCAAGAATTAATTAAATATTTTCGTGAAAATATGATTTTATTTCATAAAGTTTTTACATATGCTAATAGCCTCACCATTTTCACACACCATTTCATATCTGTTATTCAGTCACTAATTATGTCAAATGTCATTTTTTCACTGACATCTGACATAACTAGCGACAGATAAAAGAAACGAAATGGTGACATGCCAAGGGTTCCTATAATTATTGGCCACCGATATGCTGAGTATTCAGCTAAAAAGTCATTTTAAATTTCAAAAAATACGCTTCGGGGGTGTATTCATTATTTTAAATAAATAAAGGAGTACATTTTTTAATTGAAAATATTTTGTTTGTTTTTTGGGCGATTTATTTTCTTTTTGCAGGGCTAATAACCTAACATGTCCTCAACATGACTGAAAATTTGGAAGCAAAAATAATGTACAGGGTCGGACTTATAAAAAAAACTATATAACAGTACATTTGAGCTCATTGCAAATGAAAACTTCAGTAAAAAGACAATTTTGGATATTTAATAGAATTCAGTAATTAAAAGTAAAATGAGAGTTTTAATCGTAAATTATATATTTTAAAATACATTTTTTGAACATCGCTGTTATTTTTTAATTTATTAAAAATTTTAATATTTCATTTTCTCCAAATAATTTTTATTAAAAAACGTTAGTATTAAAAAATAATTTATATTGAATAAATTATTTAAACCAAGTGCTTTGTAAAAATATTCTATACTTGGTCTTTAAGATCCTGAAGAAAACAATAAAAATATTAATTAAATAAAAATCTCCAGCCAAGTTCATACAATGTATTTTAATTTTAATTTTAATTTATTAATACCTGCATGTTGAGAAATCTGATAAATCATAAAATAACTCACCTGGCTAATATTTGTCGATATTTTGATTTGCGGCCTTTCCCTCTTACTCAAATAAAAGTCATGAGTCCTGCTATTATCCCTGGGCTCTTCAGTGGTTCCTGTAACATCATTACTTGTCGTGTCGAACATAGTACTACCATCAGTGGAAGTAATAGTAGAGGTAATTAAAGTCATCTTCCTGTAAGTGGTTTCCGTGGAAAAAGGCAAGGTACTTGGCAATTTCGTAACAGTTTCGGATTTTAAAAACGGAATGGTAGTTTCTTGAATTTTTTTACTGGTAGTTGTGGTACTTGGAGGTTTCGTTGTTACATCCCGTTTCAAATCGCTTCTGGCCTGTCTGAACCATGAATGTAAAAAATTAGGGGTGCTCCATAATTGTGATTCCGCCCTTACGGCGCACAAAAGACAGACAACCAATAGCACTCGCATTTTCGAGTATCGATAATATCGCAAATTCAAAATTTTTAAAGAACCACAGATTAAATAACTATTATTATTATTATTTCCGCGGTACCGTCAACTTTCAGAAGTTACGTTAGTCGATTCGCGTACGTCCTTGCCTAGCGAGAGTACTGAAGCCGATAGTACTTTAGTCGAAGGCCTAGGAAGGTCTGTCGCGAAGAAGAACTTCTATGCAATATGTACCGATGCAGTGTTGCTGAATCTAACCCACTTCCTAGCTGGAGATACCGTATTCAGATAAACCAATGGTAATCTTTCTTTACTTGCCAAATAAAGCTACATAAAGTACTATCTTAGTATAATGCAACTTTCTCCCTTCCTAAAAAAAGCCACCACTATTTGCTTATTATTTTCAAGGTAAATCGAAAAAATTAAATAATCAATCAAAGGTGACTCTTCTTCCTTCAAATGGTGCCATGACGTTTTCGAAAAATCGGATGGATTTTCACCATAACTAACTTTTTTGTAATTACCGAAAAATTATTAACACCGTGAAATTTTAGGAGGGTACTCGCAAAAGCTCAATCTACAGAAAAAAAATTCCCATGACCATAGATCGAAGGGTTTTGATTTTATGAATCCTCAAAGTAAAAAAAAAATTAAATCGTGATATACAGTGTGACCCATTTTGTTTGGAAGCACCCCTCTAAAATCCGCATTTCTCAACCGATTTTGATTCAATTTTTTTTGTTAGATTCAGTGTCAAAAACAGTATTTTGGGACACATTTTTATAGCTTAATTACTATTTTCAAGGCCCTCTATGTTAATTTTCCTTTGCCAAAAAAGACAAATGATTCTGAATCCAGTGGTATAGTCATATTTGAGAAAAAAATTGCCTAATGTACTTTTGTAATGTGTCCCAAAATACTGTTTTTGACACTGAATCTAACAAAAAAAATTCAAACAAAATCGGTTTAAAAATGCGGATTTTACGGGGGTGCTTCCAAACAAAATGGGTCACACTGTGTATATTTCCACCACAAAATAAACTCCTGGACAAAATTAACGCACCACTCATATTTTTCTCAATAATCTTTATTTATTGTTAACTTAGTGTACGACAAGTAGTCTATGGACCGTGTTTGATACTGACAGATGTTATTTAAACTAGCTAGTGTCACATAATACCTTGTTTTGACAGTAATTCATATTAAACTTCGTTTTAGAGTAAATCTGTCTTAAATTTTTTTTAAAAAGTGTTGATTAAAACAAAATTTCTGTAAGAAGCAAGCGTTTGTTTGTAATTGTTTTTATCATATGCATGTTTGGAAGTTCATTTGCGAGTAAAACAAGTAAGAAAAATGAACCGCCAAAGGAATTTGTTAATGGAGGAGGCAGTGCGAGCATCGCCTCTTGTGGATGAAGGATATTCAATGCGACATGTTGCTGGTTTATTAGGAAGACATCATTCCAGTATCAGTCGCATACTGAGACGTCATAATGAAACAGGCTCGTACCTTCGAAGAACAGGACAAGGGCGAAAACGTTGCACTAATCAAATTGATGATCGTTTTTTTGAGACAACGTGCTCTCAGAGACAGGAGAGTTACCAGCAATCTGTTAAAAAATGAATTAGCAGATGTTCGCAACGTCGCCATATCATCTCGAACGGTTAGAAGACGTTTACATGAAGCAGAATTGAGCAATAGAAGACCAGCCAAAAAGCCCTTGCTTACCAGAGAACACAAAGTTCAGACATTGAATTTTGCAAGACTACATCAGAATTGGACCATCAATGATTGGAAACGGGTTATGTTCTCCGATGAAACCAGAGTCAGCCTTAAAGCTCCAGATGGATGTGAGCGTGTCTGGCGAAGACGAGGAGGAAGGTTTGCTAGCTGTAATATCTCTCCTAAAGTACCTTTTGGTGGTGGCTCTAAAATGTTTTGGGGATGAATTTGCTTCGATGCTCGTACGGAATTAGTCCCTATACGTACGAGGTCTATGAATGCCCAATATTACTTAGATAACATTATTGTCGAACATGTGATGCCTTTTGCTACATTTGTTGGGCCTAATTTTTTATTCATGCAGGACAACGCTCGTCCCCACGTGGCAAGACAGGTTATTGGTTACCTAAATGATGTTAATATCCCTTTATTAGAGTGGCCACCTAACAGTCCGGACATGAATCCTATAGAGCATCTATGGGACTATCTCAAAAAGAAGATTCGAGGTCTTAGACCTCCTGTTGTTAATCACAACCAACTTATAGAGGCCGTTATTGAAGAATGGGAGATTATTCCGCAAGCGTTTGTTGAACATTTAATATCAAGCATGCCTCGACGCATGAATGCAGTAATAAGAAGTAGAGGAGGCCCTACACGGTATTAGGGTTCACCAAAATTCATTTATTGTGTTTCACATATTCTTTTTTCTTCTTTCAATTTGAAAGCATGATAGCTCAATTATGCATTTTCAGCAAAAACAAATTTTTAAAGAAAAAATAAGGCAAATTAAGGTCATGTTAAGGTCATATGCGACTAATTTTTAGGTATTCATTATTGTTTCAATTTAACTAAGTTTTATTTTGTCTTTATATTGTAAATATTTAGAATAATTAAAGTGGTGCGTTAATTTTGTCCAGGAGTTTAATAGTTTTGGGTGCCTGGTGCCTTTAAGCATTGATTAAAAAATCAATGCTTTAAGGCAATAGAGAAAAGTAACGTTCGAACTTTTTAAATAAAATATAGTACACAGTGACCTACAAAAAGTGAAACTACTCTATAGTAATTATAATATTACAAATAATAAAAAACATAAAATTTTTGCGTGTATGTATCCGATTTATCAACACAATTATAATTTTTTTAATAACAACGTGACATCGATCTAATTGATACAATCTAGTGAGAATATTATTTTAACATTAACAATGTTTATAAAAGCAACGTGACCGGCATGATTTACATGAGAAAATGGCATTGTTTTATGTAGGTGTCGAAACGTATCAGTGGGAAAACGTAGCATAAAAGAAAAAGTGATGATTTTACCAAAATAGAATCTTTATCTAACAAACTGAAACAATCAAATAATTGTGATATCGACATGTCTTTAATCTTCTAGGTAATGGTTTTCCGTCAAAAACAATTCAATATACTGTAACGTTTATTCTAATTTATACACATAGATTCAAAAATTTCGCATCACCTTCTTCGGATGCGAAGGAATTTTTTTGCGCTAACAATTTTTTGTTGGCTTGTTTATCAATGTTTACCATTTCAATATGTTCCATATTTTTTGCAATCCACAGATGTTCACAGTTTACAGATAACATTTTTAGTGCGATCATTTTAACATTCAAGGCATTTGATTTTTACGATTTTAAGTGCAAACATGAATCGTCAAGTCATAAGTGAGATTGACCGTGCAAGAATAGTGGCTTTAGTTGAAGAAGGTCATTCTCAAAGGTTGGTGGCAAACAGAGTTGGCGTTTGGCAAAGTGATGTGTCTCGTGTATGGAACCGGTATCTCCAGACCAATAATCTTCATGATAGACCTAGAAGCGGTAGAAGGCGTGTTACTAATCAGCGGCAGAACCACTATATCCACTTAACTATCCGAAGAAACCCGACCATGACAATACCAGCACTCCAAAGAGATATAAGACATGCGTTGGGAGTTCAAGTATCGATCTCGACATTACGAAGACGAATACTTGCGACAGGTTTGAGGTGTCGCCGACCAATAAGAGTGCCCGGACTACAACCTGAGCACAGAGTTCGCCGACTACAGTGGGCTCAAGAACACGCGGCCTTGCCTGAAGAATTTTGGAATTCGGTGTTTTTTTCCGACGAGACAAGGATTTGTTTGGTACAAGATAGCCATCGAATACGTGTGTGGCGGGATCCAACGAGAGTTGCTCAGCTTGCCCATGCTCGCCACGTGCCGCCCTTTAGAGGAGGAAGTGCTATGTTTTGGGCTGGTATCATGTTAAATGATCGCACAGAATTAATTCATGTGGAGGGAACGATGACTGGTGATAGGTATCTCAGAGAGATTCTACATCCTCACGTGAGACTATGGCGCGCAGCTGTTGGCAATTCCTTCGTTTTTATGGACGATAACGCCCGACCTCATCGGACCAGAGCTGTAAATGAGTATATTGAAACTGAAGGGATCAATCGTTCGAACTGGCCTGCCCTATCTCCTGACATGAATCCCATAGAACATGCTTGGGACATGCTTGCCAGGGCAGTGGCAGCACGCAGAAATCCATCCAGGAGTGTACAAGAGCTTGTTCATGCGGCCCAAGAAGAATGGCGAAAAATTCCTTAACAGAATATAAATAATTTGGTAAACAGCATGGGCAGGCGACTTAAAGCTTGCATAAATTCTAGAGGTGGATCTCTTTATTAAAAGTTCTCATGCAGGTTCTCACTTATACTTTTCTTTGAAAAGAATCAATTTGTATTTAATTTATTTAATTTCTAACAATACTTTTTATGTTTAAAGCAAGATCACCCTGGGCGACCCTGGGAAGCTGGCGCCGAAGAATTATTTGGCGATGACCACGAAAAACCTACGTTTAACAGTAGGATTTCTGACTGATCACTGTCAACTAAGGAAACATCTCCATACTATGGGGCTAGTGGACATACACCTCTTTGCAGGATGTGTGAACAGGAAAATGAAACTGTCAGGCATGTGAGTGTCCGGAGTTATCGTCAATACGAGTGTGTTCGGTGAGTCTTGGCCTATACACCTTCCGATATAATGGAGATATCCCCTAGTGACCTGTCCATGGGATCCCCTTGGAGCTATACTATATGTACAGGGTGCTTGATTAGTGAGATAAAGTTCAGTATCTAATATGTCCTTCTAGATATTAGAATAAAAATTGGAAAGATTATGGCCACCATTAATTTCAGTCTTACAGGGTGTTTCATAACGTCGTGAATGGATAATTTTTATTCTAATATCTTGAAGGACACGGGTGATACTGGAACGCCCTTTCTTACTACCTAGCTTGATGAATTTAAGGTGTCCAGCAATTTAGACTTAAAAGCAGATAATGGAACAAACAGTTTTATGACTGTTGGAATTTTTTCTTTCGCCTAACCACATTATTGTTTATTTATAATTCAAAGTAATACATGATTTTAATTTAATTTTATAATGCTCCTAATACCTAACTACCGGCAAATATTATAAACTTTTTATAGTTGATAAATGTATTTATTGATTTATGTATGGAATTAACATAATTTTCTTTGTCAAAAAAGTAGTTGAATTTTTAACTCAATAAAATTATTTTGTCGGATGAGTTGCTTGACTTCACTTTTGTACACGCTCAGCTGCTCTTCCTTATAATAATTACTATTTTCACAAATTTTAATGGATTTAGTTACACCTCTTTCACGAATGGATGCTTCGGTATAATCAAATCCGTTGTTTGTATTCATAACACCGCGTTAAAAATTAAAAATAAAGTTACAACGGAATTCCATAATTTTATTCATTAAAATGAGCTATACCATTTTGGGGAGTACGCAAAAAATTTAATGAGCTGCTCTAAAGCTCCACCTATATCAAATGCGGATATTTTGATACCAACTTATTCGTCTTGAAAAATAGAACATTTGATACCATTGCGCCAATGTTGTGACTTTTATAATTAACTCACAATTAATAATATTATTTTTAAAATCGCTTACCGAGATTGTATGAGTAAGACAGAGAAAAAATACGTAAACAAACCTGTATTACAGATTCCACCTGAATCCACCAAGTAAAGAGATAAGAAATGAATAAATAAAACCAGACAGGGTTGAACCGACCTAATTTTGTGAGTTAATTTTTATATGATTAGGTATAGTTTGATCAGCAGCGTCAAGTACAGTATTTAGTAGTCTGGTTGATGGATTTCTAATATTAGGTTGGTGTCTAGCATATCCTAAATACCAAATCACGCTAGCTACATGTGCACAACATCCAAGTGTTCGATCTCCAGTTTTGCAAGTACCGTTATAGCCATCAATATGTCGAATCTCTTCGTTAGGTTCGATTTCTTCGTCATAACCTAATCGTGGACGGAATGCTATCCACAATTGATGTTTAGTAGCTTGCCTAAATCTGGAATAAACTCGAGCTCTCTTTGCGGTACACAATTAAAGTTCATTTCTTAATGTCTGACAGCACAGTAGCCTCATTAAATATTCAAATAGAAATTTATCTTTTACAGAGTGATCCCAAGAATTTTACAAGTAAATACTAAAATTCTAATGCAAAACAAGTAGGTGTCTGTATTGGTTATCTATACATCCCTGTTTCAGCTCAAAATACAATATGAACAATGCCAGATAAACGAGAAATATTGCGGCAGTGGCGGAGATTACGATATTAGTTTATTCTGCTTATTTTATTAGATTCGGTCGACATTACAGTTGAAATAAAATTCATTCGTTCAGGCCTGTTAACAAGTTACATTTTCATTTTTATTAAATTAAATTAATTAAAGAAAATATAGTTTAATTTTCATAATTCAAATTTATTGACAATGAATTAATGTATGTCAAGTAAAGTAAACATACCATTTATAGGAAATATAAAATTCAATCTATAGTATCATCCTCTTCGCTGGCCATACAAGAATCATCCGAAGACTCGTCGAGAGAGATCACTATCGGTTCTATAGTTTGTTCTATGAGGTTATCTAACACCCACATTTTCTCTTCCTCTTTAATTACATGATTCACAGCATCTCTCCAGTTCTCTTCAGTTATTGTTGTCAATGAGTACTTCATTAGTTCACGAACATCTTTCATTTTAAATGTTTTATTATGTCTAGCTACATAACCTTTCATTTGGGCCCATATTAACTCTATCGCATTTAATTCACAATGGTATGGCGGCAAACGAAGCACTGTTATCCCACGATTCTTGGCTATTTCATCAATAAAAAACTTTTTGAATTGTAGCTTGTGGTCTGAAGCAACCTTTAAAAGTTCTTTTTTCAACATATCATCTTCAAATGGTATATCTTTTACGATTAACCAGTTTCTAATATCAGCTTTTCTCCAAGAGGTAGATGGAAGATTTTCTGTTAATCGCGAATGATAAGTGGCATTGTCCATAATGATTACAGCATTATTTGGAATTAATTCGACCATTTGTGTAAAATACTCTTCAGAAACATCTGCAGTCATTTCTTCATGATAGACTTTGATTGATGTTGACTGAAACTCCAGTAAACCACCTTCAACGAACCCTTGATTGGATCCAATATGCGTTATTATTAGTGTGCGACCTTTACCGATAGGAGTTTTCAGTCCAGTAGATAAACCTTCTATGAAAGCTTGACGACTGGTTTTAATACCTTTGTCCTGCCATATTTTTTCACTGAATGTCCTTCATTGAGCCATGTCTCATCTAGATAATAGATTTGTCTTCCCTCCTGTCTGTATTTTCGGATATCTCGTAAATACTGTCGTCTCCAACATATTTGCTCGTTGTCGATTAGCACTGATTTGCGACTTTGCTTCTCCCAAGTAAAATTGAATTTGTGTAATATTTTCCACAAAGTTTTTCATGTCAGGCAAATTCTCGTCCTCCTTTACCATTCTTAGAATTATGTCGAGGGTTGGGATCTCTTTTTTAAAATATAATTCGTGTACTTTTCGTCTTATTGTATTTTGCATATGTTCATCAAGGTCAAGTGGTTTTCTTCCAGTTGACTTTTTAGGTGGAGATAAATTTCCATTTTTCCTCTCCCTTACAAGCCTGTAAATAGTAGATTCACTAACTCCTGTCATATTGGAACATGTCGAAACTATATTTCTAACAGTAGCAGCCGGCATTTGATGTACAACAGCATCATGCACATTTAACACTACAGTATTCGTTTGTAAGCTAAGCACGCTCTTACACTTTACTGGGGTGAAACTTGAAGACATTTTTCACAACACAGTTAACACTTATGGAACGTAAGCGGCTCTGAGCAAAACAAATTATACAAATTTGGGCGAGACCAAGTTTCACCGTATATACCTGCAAAATTTCTAAGTAGTCATTAGGACAATCCCTAGAAGGACCCTATTGTAATGTTTCTTGGAAATTATCAAGTTGTTTTAACTAACCGAATTTAGATTCATATTACCTTCATATATCAGATCGGGTATAAAATTAAATAGTAAATAAATTCCTTAGATGAACGGTGACGCTTATGGTTTACTACCTCACTAGCATCTGTGACCTTTTCGCGTGCTGTCAGACAATAAGAAACAGACTATAAACACACAAGAAGTCTCATCATTTCCTACATTATCCCTTTCAATGTCGGCCATAACCTGTCTATAACAATTAATATGAATAACCTCACAATTTTCCATATTTCTTTGATGCAAATTATTATTCCCTCTACGATGGCGGGCGACGTTCTGAAATCCCTCTGGAAGATCGTTTAATTCCTCACAACGCCGAAATCCTCTAGGACGAACTGTATGTCCACTGTAACGTAACAATGCATTTTCTTAGTTTTTAAATACTTGACTTTAAAAAATCTCTAAATTGAATACGCACACTTCTAGCACACAGAGCGATTATTTATTAAAACTGGTCATTTGTAGTTAAAACTTGTTAGTCTACAATTAGATGGATACGCCCTTTTCTTTCATACTCCTATTACCTGTCGGGGATCTGTCAGGTATAAATATTTGCAATCTATAATCTATCATATCTTTATACAACTGAAAAACATATAATCCTATTATTTTGTTTCGACGAAACGGGTATTCATCGTATGTACAACTATATTCACATTTCCGACTCTGTTTCACCGCAGCAGGTGGTGTCCTATTGAATGGTTAGATTATGTAATCGAATCGAAAATTTCTGACAAATAAACTGATTTTGTAGGTTTATTAATTAAATTACAACATTGGCGCAGTGTTATCAAATGTTCTATTTTTCAAGTTGGTATCAAAATATCCGCATTTGAGTGGTCTTTTATTTTCCATAAGCTGGAAGCATAATCCTTTCATAAACTTTTTTATGTTAATATTATAGAATAAAAACAGTTAGAAGTAAAACCAGTTCGCTTTAAACAAAAACCGATTCGATTTCGATGAATGTGAAAAAAAGTATTCAACGGAGGATTATGATTGAAATAACTTCCGGTGTGTAATAAATGTCCCCATAAAAACGACCAATACAAATCGATCACGTTTATATAACATACATTCCACGAATATAAATATCTGCAGGCGTAAAAATATACAAGGTGAAGATTTTTTGCCCGAAATTTGAAATATATGTGAGATGGTAAAAACTCCTCTGTTATTAACAATAATAAAGTCTTAGTCCAGGGCATTTAGAACAAAATAATCCGAATAGAGGAAATTTTGGTCATTCTGGAGGAAAAATTGCATAGTCCATGGGAAGCGCTCAGAGCTTGTTACTCGGCATCCCCGAAAACCCCCGAGTAACGATCTTTGAACCATTTACATGGACTATGCGATTTCCCCCCAAGAATGACCCCCCGGATACCCCTGCAGAGGTAATTCCAATGCCAGAATTGAATTAAGCATCCTCTTGGAGCGATTTTCATGCACGCTGCCATTCCTCCCCCAATCACTTCCATGGCTGCCGTTGGGCATGTTTTCATTGCTCCTGTAATGCATATACAGGCTAGTCTTTGAATTTTGGAGAGGTTTTCTCTCGCCGTCAATAGGCTAGCTCTACTACTCCACGCAATGGCTCCATAAGTGATGATTGGTCTCACTATGGCAGTGTAGTATTTGGGTTACAACCCCAGTTTCTTCCTGCCAGATTTCTGCACACCATTAGAGCCATTTTTGCCTTGTGTGTAATCTCCTTTTCGTGTTTGTTCCACAGGAGTTTACTGTCTTGAGTTAAACCTAGATACTTGACTTCTTGTCTCTATTCAATCTCGTTCCCATCATTTTGCCGTTTAAATAATCCAAATTTTAGTTTGCTTAATAATTTTTGAAAAATTCTGGGATGACAAGAAGTCAAGTTCTTGTCTCCATTCAATCTCGTTTCCATCAAGTTTTATGGTTTTGAGGTTGAGTTTTCTTTTCTTAGTGAAGGCTATCAGGATGGTTTTAGTGGGGTTGAGGCTAAGTCCCACTTGCCTACACCAGCTATTTGTATAATTCAGACCCTTTTGTACAATATCGCAAAGGGTGTTTTCGAATTTCCCCCTAGCTGTTATGACAATATCGTCGGCATATCCTTGGCAGGATATTCCGAGATCCGTCGAACCACACAGGAGTTCGTCAACCGTCAAACTCCACATTAATGGGGATGCTACTACTCCTCCCTTTGGGCATCCTCTGGTAGTGCAGATGGAGACAATGTCTCTGCTCGTCCTCGTCTCTGCTACTCTTGTGGTGAGCAGTTCCGACATCCATTTGGATGTTGTGCTGTCTACACCTCTTCTGTTTAATGCTCTTTTGACAGCCTCATGTGGAGTATTGTCAAAAGCTCCTTCTATGTCCAAAAAAGCACATACTACAGTTTCTTGGTTGTCTAGAGCATCTCGGATATCCTCCGTCAGTTGTACCAGTGCAGTCTCCGTAGATCTGCCTGCCCGGTAAGCATGCTGACATGGGTGGAGAGGTAGTCTCTCTAGGATTTCCGTTCTAATATGGTTATCAATAGCCTTTTCCATCGTTTTGAGTACAAACGATGTTAGACTAATTGGTCTAAAGGATTTGGGGTTTGTTGTGTCCCTTTTTCCAGTTTTTGGAATTAAGGTTACTATTGCCCTTCTCCATGCTTCAGGTTTATAACCCAGTTCTAAGCTGCTTCGACTAATTCTAACCAGATCGTTCCCATAATGGTGCAAGTAATGATGCAATTGGAAAATGCATTTTCCCACCCATAAAAAATAAAGTGCTGACCCACATTTTTCCCAGTCTTTCCTGGGACCTTCCTGAACACAATGCAGAAAACCGCATCTTGATATCTGTTGTGCTCCAAAATTTCCACTATTCTTCCTAAATGCCCTGGTCTATCTATAGTCAGTCAATTTGTAAAGAAGCTGCAATATTTGTAATAATCGCGACAGACATTTGAAAATAAATAAGAAATGGAAGCTAATTATGTTTTCAGTCGATCTCAAGTATAATTCTTACATAATAATTTAAAGCATTGCAAGTAAGCAGGACTATATAGAAAGTACTAAAAATTTTTTCAATAAAATCCTTTTGTATCGCATTTTTTTGTCCCTCTTGGTTTTAACTGTAAATAATTTTTAACGCCATTTTCTTGCAAAGCGAAATCGTTCAATATAAAGGATATTATAGCTGTTAGAATCTAATCGCAGTATGGTAGTAGTATATTCCCACGATATGCTCATAAATAACCGTGAACATTATTTCAATTTATATTATCGAGGAACATTCTAATTCCAGTATTGTTCAGTAAATTACTTTGCATCATATTTTTCCGTGGAACCTTAGAAGTCTTAACGGATTCAATAGCAGCTTTATATTATAATTCCCTAGTTTATCAATAATTTTCACACCGCATTCAACTTTAACACACATATATCTTAAGTAATATGTTTGTGTCACCTATTAACTCATATTCAGTATTATTACATTTAATAATAATTAAAATGCGCTTTGGGAATCATTTAATCATGAAATACCTACCATTTTTGGTGGTCCATGGCCTATAATTTTTTTATTAGATACTATTCTTCTTTTTTACTACAAAAACAGTTTCAGGTTCACTCAAGCCTATAATAATGCTAAATGCTGCTACATGGTGTTCCAGCTGGTAATTCTATCACACTTTTCAAATTTTTAAGAAGCTCAACAGACCTTGCATGAATCAATCACATTTGAATCCACTGAAATATGACAAGCTGACTGGGACTACTCAATTCTTGAACTTAAACTCTATTCTCTTTTCTAACTCCTTTTTTTGCAGATAATTATCTCAGCATATCTTCTTCTTTTTTGTGCGTATAGTTCACAATTAGTTCCAGTTTTCGTTTATTCTACAATATGCAATTAATGTTTGTGAATACAAAGAACAACAACAAAAGCAGGAATCTCTAATAAAAATTCAAAATAGCAGGCTGTTTATATAATTTTATTCCTTTTAAACGGAAAACCTAAGTCTTTGTAGATTTTTTTAAATGTTTATTGCAGTTTATAGTTGATACAAATCGAATAGTTCTCTGGTGTAGTCTGTTAGTTATTTCCCTTAGGCCAATTGAAGAATCCTTGTTAACTAGTGTACGTTTTTTATTTAACCATAAAATATGCCACCTTATTTGCATGTTTGTGTCTATTGGACGTTCCTCACAGGGCCCTCAATGTACCTAAGTGCTTTTTTTTATAAATAAACCACATCCTGTTAGTATCGCTTTATACAAGGGGCGTTGATAAAAGTCTTCCAATTCTCTCTTGTACTAGATTTTATTTAATTTTTATCACTGCGTGCCGTCCCTGACTAGTAAATCTGAATTATATTGTTGGTAATTTGCAACCATAAAGAAATCCGCAGCATCAAATTATAAAAATACATTCCAATTTTTGCTTTACCTCTAGTTAAATAAAAAACAGTGGCAATGAATGAAAAGAGTTCATAATGGTAACGGTAATTTTAATTCGGGTTATTACTAGCCGTGCATAATAGAAATATTCCGATTTCACAGTAAAATACCTATTCATTAATTATTTCACAATAGATAAAAATGCAAAGAAGCATTTTTAGTTTTAATTTCATTTTAGTATGAGTGGGTTATATATTTTTTTCCAAACAATTATTTACACTCAAATTAAATAACAGTTTATTTACTTCTCATTCAAAGAAATTTTTGGGTAAATTTATTACTCACTATTAAGATACTAATACAGAAAAATTTTCACTTGAAAAATATATTTACCTAAAGTAAAATACTTTTATTTAAAACAATTTACAGATAGAATATTTATAAATATTTTAACAACTTTGTTGAGTCTCTTAATATTTTGCTAGAATAATTTTCTCTCTTCATAAACGTGTTAGCAGTATTACTTATTAAGGTAGTGTAATTTAAACTCCAAAAATTTTAGGATTTTGTTGTTTACTTTGCTTTCCTCGGATAACACTATGATCTTTCATGAAATTCCAGCTTCGTTTTCCAGGAGTATCCCCACCATTTATCCAATCGCTATCACCACCAGTCCCAGGGACGTTACCATTATTGCAGCTTTCGTCTAACAAATTAGCACAGCGCTTAAGAGATACAACTTCTCCACCATTGTTGTCTGGAAGGTTGTGGTCACCCAAGAAA
>CAJUYI010000397.1:16224-57882 GCA_910591695.1 Galerucella pusilla
ACATAGCCATTATTACAGCTCTCATCTAATAAGTTGGCACATCGCTTTCCAGGAGTGATCCCAATAACAGAATCACGATTCAAGGGAATATTATGGTCATTCATGAGATTCAATCGCAAATTCTTCTTTCCCGGTGTAGATTTTGTCTTTTTGAGCCATTCAGTTTCTGAGGCTAAAAAACTAATATCTTTACTGGTTCTGTCATCGAGAAGGTTCAATTCTCTCTTGGAATTCGTTATTTTTTTTCTTAAATAGTCGGCCAATCCATTCAATACCCTTTTGTGAGTTTTGTATTTACTGTTGGATATTTGACGGGTAGTAGCTTCATAAACTACAAAACTAGCCAGGAGCAGAACTCCCAGTTTCCAATTCATCTCTCTGGAATAAACAAAAATTTATTTTAAAATTGTTAAAGACGAACTCGTAACAAAAGCGCAATTACTTAAATTAGTTGATGTACTGCGGTACATCAAAAAGTTAGCAAAGCAATTGATACTACTGTTAGAATTTTGAGTTTTACGAAGTATCAGCCATTTTCAATCATATTAATAATTGAATACTTGGAAACATCTAACAAACAATATGTTTTTATAAGATAAACATGACAACAATGTAAAATACGTAAACGGCTATATTATCATTATATTATTCACTATATTATATCTCTTTGTAAAATTTCTTCGTGTCAGTTTGACAGAATCTATTAATCAAACTGACATTTGACTAAAAAAGGTTAGGTTAACTTAAACACGGTGTAAAACATACCCTAACTAATTACTAAGATTTAGTATCATTAATTCTGGTGTTAGAATAATGTTAAATGTATTTATTAATATGCTTTTTAATAATTTAGTTTAAAAGTCATGTTAGAATAATCTAAATTTTATTATTAATAAGGCTGCTAGTCTTTAATAAAATATTTTATTTCCCGAAAAAATGTAAGTACTCTTCTTATTAATAAACAAATTGAATAAAATGTTGAAATGAATATTTTATTCAAATGACATAATTAACTCATTTTTGTAAATCAAACTTACCGAGTATGCTGATGCTAATATGATGCTACTCAAATGTTTAGCATTGTAGGATTCCTAGTTTATATAGGAATTTCTATTATCAGTTACCGTTTCATCCTCCGGTTGATTAATTAAATTAGGGAGCCATATGGCGGGAAAATAATTAATGATTATTTCCCTAGGTCTTCTTTATTGTACCTGTTTTATATAGACTATATTATTTAATAATATTCTAAGTAAATATTGAGTCCATAGTCGCAACATTATGCGAGTGATTTGTTTTTAAAATTTGACGGGCTGAAATTATTCTTCCTCCTACTAAAAATCCTACTTTTACTTAGTTTGTTTTCAGGCTTCAGGATTTCCGTTTGAAAGATACTTGGGGTTTTTCCCAAGCTTTCAGAGTGTTTGGTTCCTGGCGCGAACACTCCTATCCCAGCTCCTTCTATTACTTTTGAGCCATCTATGTACCATTGAATGGCATACTTTCCAAGTCTGGTATACCTACATAGATCTATTAATTTAATTCTCCCTCTCCCCTGCAATTTACTTTTATCTTCTATCCACCATCCTATTTATTTTCAACTTGTTCACTGCACAGCTGTTTCAGCTCTTTCCAATTTTGCCAATTTATGTTGTAGGTACTTTGCATTTAGATTAAATTTGCAGCCAATTAATGCTTTAATTACGTTACCTTTGGTAATTATTTCGATATAAATCCCCTAATTCCTATTTCGAATAAATATGTTTTATCATCTAATCACCCATATTGATCCGCCTCTGCTAATCTAGTTGATTCTAAATTTCTGAATACACAGTAGTCCGTATTGGAATTTTACTACCCACTATCCAGGAAAAAAACGCTATTGTCGAATAAATAAATAAACACTTATAAATAACAATCAATTGAATTATATATTAGCAAAAATTAATTGCAGATATATATTACAATTCGTAATTTTTTCGTACTCAGCTGATATACACTGGAAAAGCTGAAAACTTTATAATTAAATAGACCTGACGCTTACAAATTTATTCTGGGAAAATTTCGATTTTCGGACCAATTTTTCTAAGTGTACACTTTTTTGTATGGAAGTTTACCATCGCCCCCGTAGATTCCAAAAATACGAGTAAGGATTTCAAATTTAAGCTTAAAATTCCTATTATTTATATATTTAACAATTTAATAACGATAATAATATTTTTAGTTTGAGAAACGAACAAATTCAAAGTAATACAATACATCAAATAGAAAACACAAAATGCGCGAGTACTTGCGATTATAATCTACCTGCACTTTTTCGAAATTTCAAAATTTTAAAATCGATCGTCTTTTTGACACATTTATATATGGAAATCCACCAATTAGACTCTGTAGATTATGAAGATGACCAAAAAAGAAAGGTTAAAAACTTCTTTACTTTCGGATAACCCTGTATATACTATATCATAGGTACGACTATCCTGATAATACATACTGTCTCGTTACCAAAGCATTTTGTATTCTACTTTTACATGCAAAATGGAAATGGAAAATATAAGCTATTTATAATACAAAATCAGAGTAATTTAAACTGAAAAATACAAAATGCCATTTAGTATTTTCTATTTTGACAGATTTTATTCCAAATAGTTCCTAACACAGGTTCCTAACTCTGGGTATGGTCCTCTCAAGGAATGATAGATCCATAGAGATAGATCTGAAAGCCAGATCTGTAGCTGAAACCATAGATTACATAGTACGTTGAAAATTTGTGTAGGCCATAGAGTAATAAATATTATTTTATTTATTTATTACTCTATGGTGTAGGCTTTTATGTTCGTTAAATGAAATCGGGCAATAGAAGTTTGTCAAGACGCCG
Organism: Galerucella pusilla; assembly: GCA_910591695.1. Classification (NCBI taxonomy): domain Eukaryota; kingdom Metazoa; phylum Arthropoda; class Insecta; order Coleoptera; family Chrysomelidae; genus Galerucella; species Galerucella pusilla. Next base: position 19,103 of record CAJUYI010000397.1, read on the forward strand.
TAAGAGGTCCTACTGGACATTGGATTGACACTAGTGACAGTGACAGTGTTTTTAGTTTAGTGGTATATTTGGTGGTATGGTGTATGGTTCAAGCTGACGCTGCGCTGCAGCTGTCATAGTTCAATTAATAACAAATTTTAAATTTAAAATCGAAAATTTTGTATAAAAAATATTCCAGAACTAATTCCAATAATAAAGGATTTTTGCAGGTACTTATTTATTTATGTTTTAAGTATTTTCTTCATTGTTATGCATAAACGACCACATGGCTAGGTTAGTTTAATAGTTCATGTAACTGTACAATTTTATTTAGTCACTTATTTTGCCTCAGGTGAATAAACGGGATTCTTAAGGATATTACTATGGCCAGAGGACAACAAAAACTCCAATCACAAGCGAAAGCGGCCGAAAAAGCTGCTAAAGCTAAGAAACAACAAGGGCATAGTGCTACTGACCAGAAAAAAGCTGCTCAAAAGGCGCTTGTACACGTGTGTGCAGTTTGTAAAGTAAGAATCACTTGTTCACTATTTAATTACTATATTAATTTTCAATAATTTTTTGTTAATAAGGTCACAGAAAATTAAGCAAGTATCTAGTATATGTATAAAATTATTAACCAACCAGTTCCAACATAGATATACAAGGTATTGATAAAACATGCAATCTAGAAGAATTAGGCATATGTCTGTGCTGTCGAAAAAGTTTTACATTTACCATTTTTTTTAATACATATACATATTTTTAGGCACAGATGCCTGACCCGAAAACCTATAAACAACATTTTGAAAATAAACATCCAAAGAATGATGTGCCTCCAGAACTTAAAGATGTATAACATATAGAAAACCTTACAACCATTGTGTTCAATTTTCTGTTGGACACATATATTATTCAAAATGATCAGTTTTTTACTTTTTATTTCTCATGTTAATTGTTATATTATTTGCGTTTATTCTGTATAAATTTTTAATTACTATGGGTTTATTTGTATGTATTTTCCATTTTTCGATACTTGTAATTATTAAAAACTAGGTATTTATAGCAAATTGTGGTTTTATTTATGCAAAATCTTTTACATATTTGAAATAACTGTCTACATCTAAATACTTCCTAACACCAATTAATAGTGAAATATTTATTTTATTAATAACGAAATTCAATTTAAAAATAGTATCTAACTAGAGATTTAAATAATGAAAATAAACTGTAGTCCAATTCATTAAAAATTTTGGGATTTATTCAAAAAAATTCAAGGACCAAAAATTTGAAATTTTTTGTCCAACTGAGATTACATTCTGTCATGCTTTCAACCATTTGTGTATTGATCAAGGGTTTGTTCCAATTCATGGAAGTCAAGACTCTGCACGGATATTGGAAATGTATCGAAAAGAAAACAAATATAAAACACATAAAAAAGTTTATTTCTCAAATTCCAGCAGAATTTAAAAATACAAATAAAAAATATACATTATTATTACAACTTAACAAATACAAAATGCATTCGAAACAAGCTAACGAACTTACGGCTGAACTTGACTTTCAAAATCTCATAATTTGTCATGTTCTGCATAAAGTCATCAACAAAGTACGGCAAACTCACCATATTCATGAGATTTCTAAATTACAGACAGATTCATCTTCAATCACATTTTTAAATTCATTTCTATCTATTATTTGAAATATTAAATAAATAATAATCGGTAGTCGTAAATTAAAATAAAAAATTCTTCTTCCAACAATCCAAGAAGCTTCAGCTTCCCAAACAGACTTTGTATGGGACTCTTTTCAGCATTTTTATTTTTTGTGATGCAAAGATGAAACAATCCGAACATACAGGATGGTTCATTAATTTTTCAAACACTACAAAATTACTGTAACAAGTTTGTGTCCAAAGAAAAATTCGTTGGAATATTTACGTTTGATTGTCAAATAGATATATCACAAGACATACTTAGGCATTTTAAACTGTCTATAAATATAAAAAGCTTGTAGAATTAAAACTACTTTTCTATTAGTAGCTTTTCAGTTTAGGCTAAAGCCACTAGTTAAAGTAATATCCCTAATCCGATAAAATGAACGTCTTAATGTTAGTTTAAAAAAAAATACAAACATTGTTTCAAAATAATTAATATGTAACTTTCCAAGTTTCAAATATTTTCATTACATCCGATAGAAAAGCAGTTTTAAGGAATAAATAATGAACCAGCTTGTATAAAATACAATTTCACCAAAATTCAAAATTATGAATAGCAAGCAAAATGAGCCTGTAAGTAGTAAATATCACACAAAAAAATACTTTTACACAACATAAATATTGTTCCTGATAATAATTAGAAGTAAATGAAACATAAAAATAAAAGTGACTAAAAACATTCTATTCTAGAAAAAGGCATTAGCAAATTGCGGATATCGTATTTATACATTATTTATTGGAAGTATACTTCAATGCTATCACAATCTATTCAGTAAGATTTAATTACAGAAAAACATTTACTCAAAAATTACGGAGTGTTAGAAAAGTTCATATCAAAAGGCAAAAAATGTCAGCAAGTCCACGTTAAGTCATCTGACAGTCTCCCTGAAATAAACAAGTGTTTTCTGCACAACACATGGTTTTTAATTTGATTTAGTGATAATTTCAATAGCTTGGGTATTTTAAGAGTTATATAATGTCCTTTTATAATAATGTCAATGTCAGTTGGTGGACATACCCTATACAATTATTTGAACGATAGTAATTATAGGTTAGATACCGCAATTTAACTATCAAAAAAAAATTAAGCTGAAATTTTGATTACACATGGGATATGATAATTTTTCACATATGCAGTATGCTTGCTACTAATACCCGTATTTATACGGTTGAGCACCAGTTTTTGACACATTTTACACGGAAAAAGTGAGAAAAACTAATGCTCAGTAGTATAGTCTTGAGGCTTGTTTATATATTTGGGAACTTGACATTGAAAGAATTACACATATTCACGATTTTGATCATTATGTGTTATTAGTCAAAAAAAAATGTATCTTGTTGAAGGTGCGTTATTCACATCTTAAATATTAAAACATAAATGCTAATTAAAAATATCAACAAACACCACCCAAATAAACATAAAACATTTTTTATTTTTACAATCAATGAATTTATTTATAACATGAAACTGAAAATGTCCATCCAAGTGAAACAAACCCTCCTATCGGAAATTTGATTTGATTTACAGAATCCGCTACATAGAAACACAGAAATATAATTTCTCTGGATACCATCTCTTAAATCGGAAGCAATGAGAGGGTGGACCAAATAGGCATTAAATCATTTTCCAACCCAACTAATATGTCATTTATTATTTCTCTGTTGAGATAGATACAAAACGGGAAAACTAACCTTAAATTGTTCATACTATAAATAACTTCATCAATTTCGTTATACAGCGTGTCCACGGAAAAATTTTTAAACATTAATTTAGTGAAAATGTTATTCTAATCTTATTCTTCTATGTTATTTTATAGAAAAATTCTGAATCGAATGGTGTAGACTAGAACCTTGCAAACCCTAAGGTTCCCGAGATATTAGCCAATATATGAAGAAATGTCAAAAAGTCAGACTCCAGGTTTTCATAAAACTGGCCATAAAATGAGACGGGTTTTGAAAAACTTGAATTTTATTTCATTTTATGGGGTTTCAGAACAAGCAAAACTTTTGATCAAGAATAACATTTTTCACTAAATTAATGTTTAAGAATTTTTCACCTGATGCTACATCCGTGGACACCCTGTATATGTTAAAAATTGGAATGTATGGTGAATACTACTTTAGACTCAAACTAAATGATACAAAATGTAAAGCCACGCGTTTCAAAATAATGAAAATCAATGACCTTGTTAATAAAATTGGTGATTATAAAAAAAACTATTTTTTTAAATACTTGCATATTACAACTATGCATACCACATCCACTCTAACAAACACTACTCGGTATATATATTATAAATTATAAATATATATATATTGGATAATTTTTTCACAATGTAGTTTGCAGTTTCAAATGTTTAAGTTTTGCCTTAACTTCATGAAAATACGGTCTCTTGTCTGGATTCAAATCCCATGCCTGAAATAATACCATAGTACATAAAATTGAAGAAAGTGTCACGGGACACACGGTAAGCAATAATCAAATTTTTTGAATCAATAAATAAATACACATTTATATTAACATGAGAATTTATTTTACTCTGGATGAAACTCGATAAATAATCGATTAACCTCAATCGATTATCATCAATCCTTCATCAACAATCGATTATTTATAATAGTTGATTATTCGAGTATTTCCAATCGATTAAAAGTTGATTGTTTCCAATCGATTATCAATTCGATTGACAATCGATTATCATTAAGTTGTAGTTGTGGAGTAGTAGATGAATTATTTCGCTACAAAATAATTCTGTCCTCGGTTTTTTTCTTCAATCTATCGATTAATTTAAAATCTTCCCAGCCTTTTTTTGGTTTAAAACGGACGTGCGTAACTGTAAGGTATATCTCCTAATCGATTATCAACAATCGATTATTAAACTATTATATTATCAACCTTTGTGTAAAATTTAAACCCGAGACATCGATATATGGCGGCATTACAGTTTTCTCTAGCCTATGAATCGCTGCTTCGTAAACACATAACGCAGAAACGTAACGGTCAGATCTTTTGCGCCCGGTCGCTCCAACCTAACGTAAAGAACTACAGATCAATCTTGCAAAAAATTATGGAAATAATAGTAAAAAATTCATCCGAATAAATTCGAGTATATCACCAGCACTGCGAATACCAGCTTTGCATAGAATTTTTAATGTAGCATCGATGGTTCAGTGGTAGAATGTTCGCCTGCCACGGGCGTGCGGCCCGGGTTCGATTCCCGGCCGAAGCATATGAATCGCTGCTTCGTAAACGAGAGAGAGAGAGAGAGGCTCAAGGCACATAACGCAGCAACGTAACGTAACGGTCAGATCTTTTGCGAATAACCCCCGGTGGCTTCGCTCCAACCTAACGTAATAAAAACATGATTTTTTTGCGAAACCCCTACCTGTCTCATAATTTCATACACTTCTGGAGGACATCCTTCTGGGGCTTCCATTTTATAACCTTTTTCCACATGTTTCACCACATCCGCCAATGGCTAAAAATAAACATGTCCAGTTACTTAGTACTAATCAATGAATTGCATACTTACTATCCTTGGATAAGGAACTCTACCAAAAGAATATATTTCCCATAGAAGAATGCCGAAACTCCACATGTCGGATTTATTTGAAAATTTCTGAAACATAAATTATAAAAATAATTAATAAGTTGGGAGGCACATAATTTTTGTTGAATTACGTTTTGTTTGAGAGCTTCAGGGGCAGTCCATTTAATGGGCAGCTTAGCTGACTCAGAAGTAGCGTTCTTTTCATTTCTGGCCAAGCCAAAATCAGAAACTTTTGCTCTACCATTCTCTGCTATCAGTACATTTCTGGCAGCTAAATCTCTGTGTACCACATGCATCATTTCCAAGTACTCCATTCCAGAACTGGTATCAAAAGCAAAATTGATTTGGTCCTTCTTCGTAACATGCTGTCTCCCTCTGGATCTCAAGTAGTCAACCAAACTTCCTTTACTCATGTATTCCGTCACTAGGTAAATCTGGTCCTTCCTTCTTACTATTCCAAGTAGGTTCACTAAGTTTTCATGGTGCAATGATCTGGAAAAGAGTTCATGAGAAACTGCTATATGTTTTTGTTTTATTACTTACTTCATTAAAATTGCTTCCGCCTCACTTGAATCCTTTAATACTTTAACGGCTACTTTATTATTTTTCCATTTACCAAGCATCACTTCACAAAATTCACCTTTACCTATCGATTCGCATATCTGAAATAAAACGGTTAAAATATTAAATCTATATGGTTAAACAAATACTCTTACTGTTAGTTCTGGTTCGGGAATAACAAACAAATCATCTCCTTCTTTAACGACGGGCGCCTTCGTGTTCAAATGCAAGACTTCATTTTCTTTGGGCAAGGTTTTAACTAATTTTGTACATAATCCATCGGCATCATTCTTGTAATGTTCTATCAGCTCTTCTAAATTGTCAAAAAATTCCTCGTCGTCGATTGTCAGCCTACCACTATTTGATTTAACTCTGTAGTGTTCGACTTTTGATTGAAAACAAACACAAAGCGTATAATCGCCTGGGAAGTTTGTTGATTCTCTAATTAGGAACAGGCCATCTGACCTCGGACGCAATAAGTTTTCGGCTTCATCTCGGGAAATCTTGCCATGGTACCAACTAAAAATTAGATACACATTCAGATGTTAGAAATATAGCATTGCTAAGTAGTATGTAAGAACATTAAAATGGTCCACTAATAGGAAGAGAAAAGAAGCTGTTTTCTAATTCAGTTGGTAATCTTAAAGTATACACATCTTTTATAGAATTCTATTACATTTCAAGATTATCGTATACCCTTCTATCATCATGGAAAACTATAAGACATCTAAATGTAAATACTTACGAGGAAAAGGAATACTTTGAACTGGACCTCAGCGGACTATGTACATTATTAACATTGACATCATGTTCACTATTGCCGATTTGATTTCTAAAATTGGTTTCGTCGGCTGGACTTGCATTCATATTATTCTGCCGCATAAGTAAATTGCACTGGTGTACTACATTGTTATCCATCTGTGGTAGCGTTTGTGGTGCCATCTACAAAAATTATCTCTTATACCACAAAGGACAAGATATTTCCAGGCATTTTATATTTTTATCCAACATAAAACTGCTTACATTCGCGAAAAAAACAAATACAAAATGAATCAATGATGCAAATATATATTATGATAAATATTTATGATCAGTGAAAAGATAAGGATAATATTACTTGTAATCTGAACATTAGGTAATAAACTTGACTATATCTTTTAATGTCACAACAAATGAGATAATATAAGTGACTACAAGGCTCTTGGATTTTTTTGTTGCTGATTTGGAAACTAGCTACTGTAAGTATAACATTTTCAATATCAATTCTTAACTTGCGGAATTTGGTCTTACTAAATGGATAGAGTTGGTAAACATGCAATTGAAAACAATTTAAATGATTTGTCACAGGTTAGGATTAAGTAAAGTGGGTCTCAAAAAAAGTATCTATTTTGTTTCAACAGTAATTGTGTAGGGTCAAAACTGTACAAAAATTGATGTAACAAACAGCATTTACTAGAGCAATAATTGAACTTGTTCCTCTGAAATGAGGAAAATTGAGTTTCACCTACCCAGGAAGTCTCTTCATATGTGTGCGATAATTCACCTGGAGTGATTCGTTTGACACCCCTAGCAGGAACGGAGGGAGGATTTGGGGCTGATGAAGATTCCCATTGGCCATCGGGTTGACGAAATCCAAAAATATAAGGTTGGTACCGCTAAAACCACAACATTCATAATATGTCTCACATTAAAACATATTTGTATATTCCAAAAAATTGGGTTAATTTTTACATGGATTCACTATATGTAAAACTAAGATAATGGTTTGTTTGCATGCTATATTTTTTCTCTATATTGAGATTTTACTTTCAGATTAGGTATGGACTAAACAACTACTTAAACATTGTAAAATTAAATTCAAGATTTGAAAATTACCTGTGTAGAGTTTTGGCTTGTCATCACTTCAAAGTGTCACCATAATATTTGCTACAACCCAAAAGTTAATGTTGTTACTACGCACATTCTATACTAAATCAAATTATATCCAAACAACACAGTTTACTATTGTCTACAGGTTAGCAACTGTCTAAATTATTCAATTTGCTAATTTAATAGCATTGCTCAATAAATAATAAAGGGGAAATAATACTTGCTTTACACTTTTAGTCATTAATAAAATTGTAATTAGATAATACGTCCATTTCCGGTATTTTTCAATGTGATAAACATTCGTAGTGGTTCTCTACCAATGAATATCTGAATAATGTTTGTAATTATGGTGATGATTAACTTTACACAATTATTGTCCTAATAAACAAATGTAAGCTGGGTTGTTCTACAACATACACTCTACTCACCACCTATCTAGGTTTGATAAATGCACATATTTCCCTTTATTATATTTTGCTATAAATAAAAATAAATCCTATGCTTAAAAAATATATTTTGTAAATTTTATCTGCATAACAACCACCATTTTATTCTACTCAGTTTGACGTTGACATTTGACATCTACAGAAAATGACATGTGTCAAATGATCAGAGGCACCCATAGAACTCTATACTACGTAAATATAGTTCTATGGCAGTACCAATGTGATGTTTTTGGCCGAAATATTATTTTGTAATATTGGTGGAAGTGAAATGACTAAAGTCTATGAGTAAAGTAATAAATAAATAATATTTGACCAAATAGGCCGAGCCGAATCTTTAAGATGATTGGTAATTTATATAAAATGTATGTGTTTTTTATAATCTATAATATAGCAATGTTTATCAATAGTACTTAATCCTAGTCCTAGTCATCAATAGAGCTAAAGCATGTCTTTTAATTAAAGTTTTAGCATCTACTCAGTAACGGTTGTAGTATTTACGTGAAAAGTTGGAAAACTTGACAATTTCCAAAACAAAACAATGAGAAGGGAACCTCAAATTTACCAAAACAACTCTTCTATTTAGTAATATGTACTGTTATCATCGGGATATACTGGAAATCCTAGTTATTGGTTTATACACTTTAACAAAGAGGGAGAATACTGTCTAGAAAAAAAAACATACTATTTATTTATTTATTTCTAGATAAAAATGAACGCGAGATACACAAAATTACTAGCAATAATAATAACAATAATTTTATTATATAAGACATTTAATTACTTCCAAACAAATGAAGATGAAAATATCGACGAAGACGCTGAAAGTATTGGGAAGGTTACAGTTTCAGTACATTATGAAGCCCTATGCCCAGACTCAAGATTTTTTATAGCTCATCAGCTTCTTCCAACTTACAAAGACCTTGCGAAATTTATTAATTTAGACTTAATTCCATATGGAAAAGCACAGGTGAGAAATTTTTTATTTGGTTCAATTTTAGGTACTGAGTAACTTGAATTTTTTATAAAAAATATCGAAATTTTAATATATATATATATACATGAAGTGAGAAAAGAGCAAAAATAATGTATGTGGTTTTGGACTGTCAACTAAAATTGTTTAATAAATATTACAGACAATAGAAAATGGTGATGAAATAGAATTCCACTGTCAACATGATGCTATAGAATGCTTTGCCAATAAAATACATGCTTGTGTCATAGAAAAAATAGAAGAACCTTTAGTACAATTAGAATATATCACATGTATGATCAAAGATAACCGCATACCTGAAGAAGCTGGAGAAAAGGTAAATATTCACCAATTTTACAATTTATATTAATATGATTTCTTTTTACAGTGTGGCAGGTCTCTAAACTTAAACTACAGTCCAATATCTGAGTGTGCTAACAATATTGAAGGATCTAAATTACTTAAAAAACACGGTGAACGGACTAACTCTTTGAATCCGTCTGTGACATTCATACCTACTATAGAATTGAATGGTCGTCAAGATTTAGTAGGCCAGCCACAAATATTGAAAGATTTGAAAAGCACTATCTGTACAGTGTTAAATGACAAACCACTGAAATGTTCATAAACATGACAAAAGACTTTTTGCAGAATGACACATTTATTATCATTTTTAAATTGTATTTTTGCTCTCTCCACTACTACCATACAATGAACAATGGCAACAACTTATAAATAAAATTCATTCCATTATTTATCCAAAACTAAGTTATTCACATGAAAGGATCAATTAAAATATTGAATAGTTCCCAAAATATAAATATGTAGGGATAGGATTTGTACATAGTCTGTGAGTTGTTGTGGCCAAAATTTTGTGTTTTGGATAGTGTGATTCATTGGAATTGAAGTTCTCTTCTTTATGATTAAATCTTTCCATTTGCAGGTATTAATAATTTACTTTTGATGTGTTTTACCATTTAGATTCTTCGGATTTTTTAAATATTAAATAATGAGCTTTATTTTGGACTTCGGTCAAATATTTGTAAATTTTCCCGTTTTTTTTATCGACTTTTTACAATAATTTGTGCTCAAGGTAGCTAATTGTTTTAATTTTCAAATATACCTATATTTTAATAAATGTGATTGATTTTTTTCATTTTCTAATTTAATTTCATTTATCCTGCCCCCTAATCATTAGGGTTTATATACACGTTTTTTTCTTCCAAGTAGCATATGTAATGAAAAAATCATGAAGAAATTTAATATTACTTTCTCTATGATGTTAATCTTATGTAAAATGGTAAGAGGGTATACCATAGATATTCAATCAGTTAAAAAAAATCGGCGATAAGTTTTTCTACCCCTGTGTACTAGTGTTTGGTGGTTTGGCACTGTATTATCACATAGCACATATTTATGTCATCTATGGTTTGGCACCGCTAATATAGTGATGGACGATGTTTTAGCATCGATTGATGTAGTGTAGTGGACATCTGCACACTATAGAATTCTATTATCGACTCTATTCACGCGACTTTTGTCGAATATTTCTTAGTAAAAATTTCAATATTATATTTGAATATTATATTCAAAGGTTATAAGTCAGAAATAAAAGAAGATTTGTCGACTGAAATAATAGTAGTAATATACTGTAGAAAGCGATCGGTCTTTTTATAGACAATGGTAGAATTCTATTATGTGCAGAGTCCAAGTCCCAGTGGTATGAAACTTGATTCAATGTTTTTTTTGATGTTTTGTGCTTTGTATTGTATCATGTGAATAGACCTTTAGGATCAGCCCACGTGAGTTCTATGGTTTATATTTCTGTCTGATAACCAACTTTATGTTTCGTGCTTCGTACAATAATAGTGACATCTGTGCGCAGTCAGGTAATATCGGTTGTCCTGTCCGGCTGAAAATACCAATATGGAGTGTTTAATTTCTTTAAAAAAGTGGTTTGATAAATTGTTTTTTTAAATATAAATATTTAATGGTGGATTGAATGATAAAGTAGCATATATCTGGAGAAATAGTAAATTGAATATTTCCACGAGTCGATTCAGTTCCGTTAGATGACCGCCATAAGAACATGATACATGTCTAAAATATTTGTGGATGTCAAGATTGTCAAGTAAGAATTTCCTGATTTATTTGTCTATATAATTACTCATTGGTAGTTTGTTTATTTAATGAATATATTCGAAAATGGTATTTGTAATAACGATGACTTATTTTTAGGTAAAGAGTACCGAAGTTCAGTAGCAAAATGGGGAAGTTATTATCTAAAATTTTTGGCAATAAGGAGATGAGAATATTGATGCTCGGGCTAGACGCGGCTGGAAAGACAACCATATTATACAAACTGAAATTAGGACAATCTGTAACAACTATTCCAACAGTGGGATTCAATGTGGAAACAGTGACCTACAAAAATGTTAAATTCAATGTGTGGGATGTTGGGGGACAAGATAAAATCAGACCTCTTTGGCGGCATTACTATACGGGAACCCAAGGTCTGATATTTGTTGTGGATTGTGCTGATCGCGATAGAATTGATGAAGCTAGACAAGAACTTCATCGCATTATTAATGATAGAGAGATGAGAGATGCAATAATACTCATTTTTGCCAACAAACAAGACCTACCAGAGGCGATGAAACCTCATGAAATTCAAGAGAAACTAGGCCTCACACGAATTAGAGATAGAAATTGGTATGTACAACCTGCTTGTGCAACAACTGGAGATGGCCTTTATGAGGGACTTACTTGGCTAACAAGTAATCACAAATTATAGCACCCAGGTACACATTCATTTTAGTATATGACTACAACCAGCACTATTGTAATATTCTCCTCAAGAGGTGATTCTCTAGGATGCAGGCTACATCGTAATTATAACCCTAACATTCCATATTTAAACTTTAAACTATACTGTGAATAACTTTTTAAAATAGTTTTTTGAAATTTCCCCCTTATCTCATTTGCTGATATCAATACTATTGATAGTGATAAATTTAAATCAATTTGTATACATTTTATATGATGAAGTATGCATGACAATGTCTACTGTAGTCTTAGATATATTTTATATACGATGTAGTCATTGTGTTCCAAAACAATACTGCCACAATAATTTAATTTAATCTTGTGATTAGCCAATTATCTACATTTGAACTATATTTTCATGGACATATTTTTGCTGAAAACTATAAAAAAAATTCTTAGCTAATAGGGCGTGGTTGAACTGAGTGTGCACCTGGTCAACCCATTGGACTTTTTCCATTCTTACATTGTAATAGCATAGCATATAAATACATTTAAATAATGCATTGTCCAATGTCTTGAAAGTTTTATATTTCAATCCCCACTTGACATTTTTTCATAATCTAACTATTTTTATGACCTTTCAATAATACATTATGTAAGTGTTATCAATAAACTGAGTTTTAGATAAAAATTTTATTCTTATTGTCAAGTAAAAACACTAATATTTTACCATCTGTATTTTTTGGACCAGAAATTCTTGAAAAAAAGTTCAATTTTGCATTAAATTGTAGATTATAAGTGTCTAAAATATTTGTTTAACTCTTCTACAAGTTTTTATTGAGATACATTGCATAGTTGAAAGTTGGTCATTGAATAATAATTGGCAAATGGTTAATTATCAAAAGGTAGGTAATTTTTGGTTAACTACATAATAATAATAATTTTAATCATTGCTATGGAATGTATACAAATTTCTGGTTTGTTATTGTTTATTGTTATATATGTTTAGTGTTTTATGAATACTCTTGCTTGGGGTAAATTTCAAAAGGAGTTTTTGAATAATCCAGTGTAAATTATGCCATTCAAACTGCCAGTCCACAGTATAACGGAACTTGACAAGATTAGTGTAGTGTACATGGTGGCAGTGTATAAATTCCTTTAATATGAATGGTTGTGGCATTATAGACCCGTGTTCTTGAAATTACCTCAACTGTATTTTGTAAATAAATTTATTAGTATTATTGTATTGTTTTATGAAGTGAAATGTTGTTGCTGCAGTTGAAAGTCCTTTGTATGATTATTTTGTGTAGAATCACCTTGTTGACAATTATGGGTATTGCATTCTTCAAGCACATGGATAAACAGAACAACTAATTTACAATAGTATATATCTACACAGGAAGGAGTGTAATATGATTATCCCATGATCCATGTTTATAGAAACTACCACTAAAAATAATGAAACTAAGATAAGGAAATTATTGATACAGTTCAATAGTTTTCAGATTCACTTTGATGGTAAAAATGTGCAACAAGGTCGTTCTATATTTTTGGTACAAAATTGAGAGATATATTTTTTCTTTTCTATATATTATATAGCTATGCAAAATCACTAAAAGTATATATATCTTATATTTTTCACATTTATATTATTTATGCGTATGTATCGGGGAGCCAGTATAATAAAAAAAAAATTTTATTCACGTGTAATGTACTTTTCAAATTTAGAAATTTCTATGTCTAAAATCTAACCATTAACATCAATAAAAATTCTGAGTAATAAATTATTACAAATATTTTATAATCATAAAATATGTATACTTATTACTTTTAACTGGTTAGTGTTCATTTTGGAATATTTTTAAAAATGCTTTGGGATACATACGTAGATGAATAAAGCTAAATTCATAGATTTTATTTTTCTTTTTATTTCGTGGATATTGCCAAATAATACCTTTATGTAAGTAAAGACTGAATAGATATAAGGCTTTTCTCACACAGTAAGATTCTTAAAATCTTTTCAACATGGTTATGTGTGTGATCAGAATCGCAGTTTTTTTTAAATACATTTAACCTCTTGACATTTTGATGTTTGAATACTATTTGTATTTTACTGTAAATAACACAGAGTGTTTCAGCATTTGTAAGAAAATTTTTATTAGCAATAAGTTGACTATTAATGCTTTTAAATGCCTTAAATAACTATCCTAACATAATTTATGTATAATATCAATGCCTGCCTATAAACTGGGTAGAAAAAATGGTGTTATACTTTTCCTATAAAGCAAAATATCAAATGTAAAGTTTTTCTAAATGAATGAAGCATTCTGTGTTCACAGACAATTTCCAACTTTGTAAATCTTATTTATTGTTTAATTGTACTCAGTATAATTTTGCATTCATTCTAATATCTGTCATCTTAAAGTTAACTAGGAGGATTTAATATTATGATAATCATTCAAAAAATACAAACTATTGAAGAATACAAAGTTTATTCTGTATTATTTAAAAAAAAACTTTTACTATACTATTAAAGAAAGTGTGTCAAATAATAGTTACTCTGCAAAGCAATTTGTTATTCATGATTATTTTTGTTCATAATCCCAAATTAGATTTTCTAAAATTTGTCCCAATTCGATTTAGTATGTTGAAATCGTCATTATCACTACAGTTTTTATCAAAGCATTATTCAACATTCTTGTTGTTATTCCAAGTAACCAGTATAGTTATTTATTAATGTATGTTTATATTCAGTTGAATTTTAATGATGATTTCAAATAATGATAAAGACTAAAGTGGGTATTGACAAAACCAACTTATTAACTATTAATTTGGCAGATATAACTTTGTTTTTAATAAAAAATAAATATTATAAATCTAATAATCCTACAAATTATTTTGACATAGGTACAAATTTTCAATAGATTGTAGAAGATGCCTAAATATAGCACGGTCTTTGATTTTTGCGATTCACTTATATGTCAAAGACAGCGATGGCTCATAGTTATGTATTGAATTTAATGAACATTTTTTAACAGCACCTAGTTGTAGTTCATTATGTCAGTCGAACAAAAGTAATAAGTCAACATAGCATGACCTCTCAAAACAATCATATTCTGTAAGTGGTCCAAGAGGCCTTGTAAGTATTGTGAAAACTAGTGCCCAATATTCCATCACTTGGGTACACGAAGTGGAAAAAAGAATATCTCAATATTTCCCAAATGTCTCTAAACTTGATTGTGTATTAGAAACTGTAATACTCAGGGGAACATTTTTTTGATTACATTCAATTGATTGGGAGGTCTGTACTTATTGTAAGATGGTTCTTAAAAACACAAATAACTTTGTTTTTTTTTGTAATGTAGACTTTGTTTAATCATATTGTTTTTATAATTGTCAAAAATTTAGTAGCAGATTGATATTTTTTGACAAAATTTCATACTAGATCAAAAACTGAGGGGATTAAGCACGGGCTTTGTAGAAATAATTAGAAAAATAAAAAAGGAATTAATATCCTAGAGCAATTACTGAATAATTTTTCTTGCTACAATGCTTGACATATTTTAAGATGTTTAGGTTCCTTATTCTGTTTTTGTATTTGTTTGCGAGGTAGATCGTCTAGTTGAAGTAATTCTTTCAGTAAATCCGTCATTTAGATTTGTAACTACACCAAAAATGTGATGTCTTCCATATTTCTCTGTTCCAGCGTGAACCTTATGGTTAAGATTTATCGAAAACAGGTGCTTATTCATTAAGCTAGACTTACGGATTCCACTTGAAAGTTATTTTGACTAGCCCTTAAAATATTTTATGTATATGTAACTAACTGATATATTTTTTAGTTAAACAATTATTAAAATATGTAAATTATTTAGCTTAGATATGAAAATTTATAAATTCTAAATTAATTCTTATTGCCAAAATGTTATATTCCTTGTATCTTTCGTCAAAGCGAAGGTTCAGGTTCCAACGTTAATTTTAATTACAAATTTGAAATTTTTGTGATACACCTTTTTTATTGAGTAATGCGAGGCAATATTAATAAAAACCTTACAAAATCATTAAAACTTTGTTTTGAACTTTATCCATTCCATACACCTACTTTTATGTAGGCTCATTTAGATCCTGTGTATAAAATAGATAACAACATTTTAAGTCGGAAAATTTACAAATATAATAATAAAAAAGATTTCAACAAACGTGCGGTTAATTAAATAGTAAAAAATACTAATTTGCTGTTTTCAGGGCCGGATTTAGAAGTCCAGAGGCCTCGGGGCAACAAAGAGCAGAGGCCCCCTCGCCCCAAATTATTTTCCAAATAAAATAAACAATATTTTTTCAGTCTAGTTTTTCAATAAATAATTTATTGTGAAACCAAGTAGATTCCCATAGTATTGAACAAACATATAAATATAAACAAGAATTATCTGAAATTAAATTTTACTGTAGGTAAAGGTAAAAGAGCAAAAAAAAATATCAAAGGAAAAGATTCTTACTAGTTGAAATTTGAAAAAAAAAAATTTTTCCGAAGTCTCTATTGTGGGGGCCCAGGTTGCCCTTCCCTTAATCCGGCCCTGGCTGTTTTGTTAAAGGTGATTAAGATATTATTGTTTATTACGTAATCATTACAATTGTTTTATAATTTTGAAATCGATACCTTGCTTTGTCACTAAATAGTTTAGGTACATTTAAAATTGCCGATTACGAACTAATTGTGCGACGCGACGTGAAGGCAGCCCATTTAAATTGATAAAACAGTTTATAATTACATAAGAAACAATGATATCAACAACTCTAAATAAAACAACAGATAAGTTTTAAATTGTATAAAACTTTTATTTATTACTGTTTGCTGAAGTCGCTCTTGTTTTTTTTGATTGATTTTTATTTGTGCATTCCAATTTCCAATATACATAAAATTGAAATGGTACCACTTTGGAAACGGTTAAAAAATGATAAGTAACAACGAGTAGCATTAATAAATACAAACCACAGATAACCTACTTAACAATCAACGACGCTTGAAACTCCCTTTTACATGTGACAGGAACTTGCGTATTGCGGTGACATTTGACAATAAAAATAAATAAAGTCAATAAATAATAAAATTGGGCATGCATTTTTATTAGACCTGTACTGAACATGGAAGTTTTTAAACAAGGTTGCTTTTGTACACAATCTTGGGTAATGAAAGGTACACTTGTCTCTGCTTGAAGTCTAAAATGACCTACTATTTATTCCATTAAAGTACAATCATTTTATCTACGTTTATGTATTCATCCACATGGTTTTCAATGAATTGCAACTATGTAGTAAAGAATAAATAAAAAACGTATAGTTCAGAAAACCATTTTATTGTTTTTCTTTAGTAAGTCCAGTTTAATTTACAGATCACAAAAGTCAGTTTTATAATAAAATAAGTTTGAACTCCAATTAAAAAAGTTAACATATCAAAAGTAATAAGGAGTTTATGAAGGCTATTTCTTCTTTTGTGCTTTTTCTGCAGCTTTCGTGACTTTTCCACCTGCACCAGGGTCTTTGAAGCTAACACTCTTAATAACACCTACAGCAACTGTCTGCCTCATGTCACGGACAGCAAAACGACCAAGGGGTGGGAATTCTTGGAATGATTCTACACACATTGGCTTGGTAGGGACTAAGTTGACAATGGCAGCATCACCAGATTTGATGGCTTTTGGATTTTCTTCAGTTGTCTTTCCTGAACGACGGTCGACTTTTTCTTTGATTTCAGCGAATTTGCAGGCAATATGGGCAGTGTGACAATCAAGAACAGGTGTGTATCCATTGGAGATTTGACCAGGATGGTTGAGTACGATGACTTGAGCAGTGAAGTCTGATGCTCCCTTTGGTGGATTGTTCTTGGTGTCTCCAGCTACATAACCACGACGTAATTCCTTAACGGAAACGTTCTTAACGTTGAAACCAACGTTGTCTCCGGGTACAGCTTCTTGAAGTGCTTCGTGATGCATTTCAACAGATTTAACTTCAGTGGTCAAGTTGGCTGGGGCAAAGACAACCACCATACCAGGTTTCAAAACACCAGTTTCAACACGACCAACAGGTACTGTTCCAATACCACCAATTTTGTAGACATCCTGTAACAAACACACAAAAATTATCATCCGAAAGCTAAAACCATCATGATGGCTTGAAATTTTTTAAATCAGAAAAGATTAAGCCTATTTGAAATCACATTTTCATTGAAAATTTTATCATCATTAAAATTTTTGGACAAATGTAAATACAAGATGAGAAAAAAAACTTACTTGGAGTGGAAGACGGAGAGGTTTTTCTGTGGGACGACTTGGAGGAAGGATGGCATCCAAAGCTTCAATTAAACATTTACCATCAGCCTTTCCTTCTTTACGTTCAACATTCCATCCTTTGAACCATGGCATTTTGTCGGATTGTTCCAACATGTTATCTCCGTGCCATCCTGAAATTGGTACGAAGGCAACGGCAGCAGGGTTGTAACCAATCTTCTTGATGTAGGAGGAAACTTCCTTCTTGATTTCTTCAAAACGTGATTCACTGTATGGTGGTTCAGTAGAGTCCATTTTGTTGACACCAACGATAAGTTGTTTTACTCCAAGAGTGAATGCAAGAAGAGCGTGTTCACGTGTTTGACCGTTCTTGGAAATACCGGCTTCGAATTCTCCAGTACCAGCAGCTACAATAAGTACTGCACAATCAGCTTGTGAGGTACCAGTAATCATGTTTTTGATGAAATCTCTGTGTCCTGGGGCATCAATAATGGTTACGTAGTACTTGGCAGTTTCGAATTTCCATAAAGCAATATCGATGGTGATACCACGTTCACGTTCAGCCTTAAGTTTGTCGAGTACCCATGCATATTTGAAGGAACCTTTTCCCATTTCCTGGGCTTCTTTTTCGAATTTTTCGATGGTACGTTTGTCGATACCACCACATTTGTAGATCAAATGTCCAGTAGTTGTAGATTTACCAGAATCTACATGCCCAATTACGACAATGTTAATATGAATCTTTTCTTTACCCATATTGACCTATAACAATAACAAATTTTTAGAACATAGTGTCACATTTAAAGAATATTCAAGTACTTAAAATTAGGATATTAAACCGGTAATTAAAACAATAAAACCGACACAACAGGTGGATACATTTACACATGTTATGACCATATTAACTGGTCAGCTAATATTAAATTATCATTTCAACAACTAATCCAACTACTATAAAACAAATTTAATATAAAAAAACTTTGTTTAAATTATAAATACAATAATTAACTCAATTTGAAAGAAATTGAGCATATGGCGGCCATTTTACACAAGTACAACGTACACGTGGTAACCGGAGAATTTTTACGGATTCCTCAAAATATACCACAAAATAATCAAATCTAAAATAAATAAAAATATGTACTTACGGTTTGGAATAAATTAAATGCAACTGTCGAAAATAAAACTTAATATAAGGCAACACGAACTTGAAATGTAACAACTTAACGGCTCGGCAACCGTACCTTGTGACGAGCTAGTTAGAAAGGAAGATAATCTGAAGTTACGCTCTCTTCACTTCATGCCTACCCTCTTTGGGAATCTGACGGATGACATCACTTCCTCTACCTCCCACTACATGAAAATTCAAATAAAGCCGCGAAAATACGTACCAGTTATAATATATTATCTCGATTCCCTAAGGCAGTAAACCCATAGAGTAATAAATAATTTATTACTCTATGAGTAAACCAGACTATATTATTAGACCTCTGTTATTTAACAATTTCTAATGTATTTACAACTTTAATATGTATATTTTTATTATTAGATAGTAGACAATTATGCTACTAAAATATCTCGATTTAATTTAATCAGGAATAGTTCAGACACAATGAAATTTATGAAAAAATTCAGTATTATAAATTATACAAACATATTATCTTTTAAAGTTAAACTATTATAAATAATAGAACAATCCTCAAATTGGTTCTATATTCTCTAGATTTTTAAGCAATAAATTGGCACTGAGCCTATAAACAACACTGCATTCTAATATTTTTCTTCTATTCTTGGAAAATATTAACATACAATATGTAAAAGGGCAAATTATAAGTACGTTCTTTATCAAGCCAAAGAAATTAAATAATAAAAGTGAATAATAGAACCCATTTAGTTGTTGTATTCTTGACAAGTGACCAACGCAGAAATTCACTAACTTAGGAGTAGATATTTAAAATAATGGAATGTAGGTACCTACCAAATGTGTTTAGCAACTAATTCTCAATGTTTTATTATTAACACCTATTAGCAGTAATGCATTGAGATGATGCTTAAAACGGAGCATCAGAAAAGTTTAATGAGCGAAAATTTCTAGTTTTTACCTAAATATTTAAAATAACTTTACATATCTATGCATAAGCCGTGGTAAGAGCTTCGAAAGGTGTCCCCTTCAACTTGGATGGAAATCTTAAAAAACTTCAACTAGTGAAGAAGAAACCTCAATTCACACTCTTAAGGAATTTAAGGGAGTACAGAGCACCGGGTCTCAACTCCTGGATATAATAGAGAATAGGAGGATCTAAGGAGCTACTAGGTTCTGACACGTTCCTTAGGTCGTCACTGAGGACTCAAAGATTCTACGTTACGAGTTAAGTTTAATATTTTACTGCACTGGACCTATCGGAGACCCTTATATAAAATCTTCAGCCCGTAACTGAGTTACTTACTTTTCTATCACTGATACTCAAGTTTTATGGAGTAACAAATATGGATAAAATGAAACACATGGTATAATATGAAAATATATTAATATAAAAAATATTTATAACCCTTTAAAAGGCACTATCCTTTGGTTTTACAGTAAAAACCCCAAATATTGCCTAGAAATCACAACCAGTACAAAGTAAACTTCGAAATCTAAAGTAGAACATAAACAAATTTCACAAATAACCACTCTTAAGAGATCACTACAAAATAATTTACAAAAACAAATCTACAAAACTACAAATATGGTCATTAAATAAACAAAATGACATTATAAGTATGACATAACATCTTTATTTTTGTATATTAACAATTCACTGGTAAAAACTATAGGGCAGACAAATAAGTGACGAGTATTTTTAAATAACAATCTTCTCACAAACAACATGTATTGTATAACTCGAAACGTTTAAAAATATACACACTATAGTGGTAATTTTAAATGTAGGTATCATGTATGGTCACCAACACACAAATTTATTCTTCTACTAATTAAAAAAAAACTGGAGAAAATTCATTTGTGCATATTGCAACTTCGTGCAATAATAAGGTAGTTGTCGTGCGATGGTCCTTATGTCAGAAAATTTTAAATCATCATATACTTATTGAAGATAATACAGAGTCGATTGAAACGTCTCCCACTGATGAACGTATCACTAACATAAAGAGTTTTTCAATTCCAAAGAAAACGGTTAGAAGATTATCAAAAACTAAATGTTGATTGATTCAACTGTTAATTCGATAAAACAACGGAAAGTAGAGAAAATTATGGACAATATATTGCGGGAAATCGAACAGGAATATCTTGTAGGACTGGACCAGAGTAGAGTATTATAGTTTGAGCGGTAAATCAAAGCACGTTGATATATTAGTTTAGAAATCACAACGTCTTATTATTTTTTTGTGAATATTCCAATAAATTAACGAAAAAGAATAATGAAAACACCACAAGACAGAAGATGTTTAGACTGTGACCTCTCTACCACGACAACTACCTTAAATCTGAACATTATATAATGAAACTGTATTGTTGAATAAATATAAGAATTTCATATTCAAATAACAGTTATTGATTTTTTTTAGTACATAAACGACGAAAGAAAAGAAGTAAATAATCGGTAAACATTAAAAATTTGTTTTGGAATTTTCATGTTTCAAAATTGAGTAGTGTGGGTGATAAAAATTGTTTTGCACCTCGTGACTTTCAAACTATGTATTTACAACGAGAGTTCTGCTTATCTCGTATTATTATGCAAAATTTCCGAAAATAAACCTTTTATCTTAGATGCGCAAAAGTTTACTCTGATAATATAATATCAAAAATATTTCTGTTTTAAATTTCGTATATCTGAAACAATTTTATAGATTAAATCTTGTATAAACATAACTTCTATATTTTCAACAGCAGTATTTTCAAATTCAGTCTTGAATTGGTCTTAAATGCGCTTTAATACATTATGCCCTACAAAGTTCTTATTCTAAAATACACAGGCAACTACAAGAATTTTGTTCAAGAAAAACATTAAACCATGTTGTCAACAAAATTAAAACCTATATAATTTCAATAATCAAGTCTCGGAAAATTATTTATAAATAAAAATTCAATCTACAAATATTGGATATATGTTTAACACAACAAACTGAATCTTCTTTAGAATTGATTAAACGTTTTTAACGAAAAGTTGCGTTTCATTCGTTCGACAGACATAAATAACACTATTAAAGCTGTTTACTTTGCAGGACAACTAAGTATTTCAACAATTATACTGAAATTATTTCAGTAACTCCATTATTAAGAACTTCCTTACAAATATACAGTTGAGGCTCTCTATCTTATCCAACATAAGTACAATAAGGAGAGTACACACTTAACAGCACGTGACTTGGGAACAGACATATCATGTCAGTGACCTCCACAAGCATCTGTGGATACTTAACTGGGTACACACTTGAGAACACTCATATGCGTGTGTGCTCAGTGGTCCTCGGCAAGTAATTTGTGGGTGCTATAGTTCTAAATTCAGTACAAGTTTCGATATAAAATGCACATATAGCACAGAAAACACTTCTATACTGGGCACGCATGTAGCTCAGGACTTGGAAGACCCAGGGGCATTCAAAGTCATTTGTATATCCGTGTGTACTCAAACCCGGTGCTCTTAAGTGTGTACCGGTCTACAGATACGTCTATTTACAATGTGAATACTGCTTAATGGTACAGGTTAATCTTTAAAATCACCTTTTTACAAATTTTTTACATGAATAAATTGTTCGGAGATTATATAATAAATACAATCGGACAAGCGAGATGCGCAAATCAAGAAAGGAGCCCACCCACCATTAAATACGTTGGTGGTGGAGCTCTACTCTTACTACCTATACTTTTGTTACGACGCATTCTCTGCTCGCGGCTCTTCTCTCGCTTGTCCGATTATAAAAATCAATAATAATTATGTAAAGATAGTTATTTTGTCTATTATATTTATCGAAAATGGTACCAACAGTGTAGACCAAAATAAGTGCGGCTTCACATGGTCAGGGCGTTCTTCCGTCCGCGTGAACTAAACTTACAGTGGACAGATCGAGACGTGAACGGTCAGAAGCACCACCCACGAAACGCGATCGTGTTAGACCTCAGAAATCATTATTTAATGTTGTTTCGAGCGATAAACATCTTTGTACAGTGCCGGATTGCGTTAAGTGAGTGAAGGAGTTTAAAAGTGAACTAAATAAACACAGTTTGAACAGTCAAACTCGTGAAACTTTCTCTGTTTAACACTGACTGTGGCTTCGAGCATCTCGAAGTTCTCCCACCGCTCACGTCTCGATCTGTCCGCTGTACTTCACGCTACTTGTTTGGTTGACGGTCCCATTAACCATGTGAAACCGCGGAAAGTGTCTGATAAAACAATTATTATTTTAATATTGTCGGAAACAAGATAGAGATATCATTAAAACTGCTTTTGGCTTATTTGCTATAAACTCCCTAAAATATTACAATATAAAAAAATATATACAAATATATAAATATTCTAAATCTTGTACTCTTTGTTTAAAAATACATCAAACCAATGTGGCTGTTGATCTACTTTTGGGAGTGGTGTTTCCTGGATTGTTGTTATTCTTTCGCTTTTCTTTGTACCAAGCGTTCATTTCATCAGAAAAATGGTCTGAAACAGTGAGTTGATCCAAATCCAGACTGGAATTCAAGGTGTTATCCAAATTGACTGGGGTACTACTACTAAATAAATAAAAAAAGTTGAAGAATATTATCTTGATAATTTTCACTATAAGAAGTTCAGTCTATTCTCACCTATTACTAATATTTTGATAATTGGGCGAGTAAGAATTTTTAGGAATCTCTTCAAATTTGTCGGTAAAGTTTTTTTGGCTTCCACTGGTTCCGCTTCTATTATGCTTCTCCGACTCTACATTTACAGGCGATTTCTTAAATTTGGTTGAGTATTTATAAAAATCTGACATTTCAAACGGCTTAGTTTCTTCGTGGTAAGGTTTACAGTGTCCAGCCTGAACAATCGTACAATTTTTTGGTATATTATTGTTAAATAATTCAATATTCGGTTCACGAATTTTAGGTGACGGGTTAGATTCGGCTGGAATTTCTTTAGCAATTTTTTCTTCAATTGAGTACGTTGAAATTGCAGGTTGAGTAGATAGAGGCAGTTGTGTAGGTGAATCGAGTCCTTGAGGGGAGACAGGAGACTGCAGTGCAACAGGTCCGTCCAGAGATGTCTCCATCCTAAAAAAATATTGGGCAAATGACATAACAAAACAATGATAATCAAACAGGAAATGTATAGTTATTGAGCTACTGTTAGGTTTATGACATGCACTTTCAAAACTAGGTATCTAACTATACTATTTGTTGTTTACTTCAATATAGTTAAGACATTAAATAAGTTACCATTCTTTTTCTTTGTGTTTTTTCGAGAGTTGGATGGCTTCCATATTTCGACTATCACTGCCAAACGACGAGCTATCATCAGTTGGGTAGATACTATCTACTGTTATAGCACCTACACTTCCTAAAGATTGTGTTCTTACTAACTGACCATTATCTTGAGATCTCCGAGTTAAAATCTGAAACAATTTTTATTGTTTTCAGATCCAAAGAATTATATATCAGTTAAAACTGAAGATGTGAATGCAAAATAATTTTATAACGTCATTTAAGAAGAAGAAAAGACCAACCTGGGAATTTTTAACAGATGCATTTCTGATTTGACCTTGATAATTTGAAACTGTTGATAAAGTAGCAGATTTATTCTCCATATTTGGAGATATTCGACTCGTTACTCTCTTAGTTTTCCTTCTATCAAGACTACCGAACCTAAAAATTAAGAAAAAAATCAGTAAAGGATTTCTTCACCTCCATGAATATCTATTACCTTTTATCACGCTGCAAAGTACCGTCAATAACACTTGAAGAGTACCAAACGAGATCACCATTAGGATTTCTTTTCCAACAACCTCCCAAACCAGAGGCAACAACATTCATTTGTTCATATTGTTGATGTGGTTGTATTTGATGGGGGTTCCTATACACAACCTCACCTTCATATTGCCTATAATTTTGTCTAGTTAGTGTCGAATGGGAAGGATAGTAGTGAGTCTTAGGAGAGAGCGATGCTGTTGGACTAGATTGTCTGTTAGCAAAATCAACAAAGTCAGTAGAATATTGAGGATATTGGGATAATCTTTGGGATTGTTGAGGACTGAGTTGGGATTTATGCTGAGGCATGTGATTATAATGTTGGTTGTGCTGGGACAAGAGAGGACTGTGGTGCGAAACTGGGCTATGTTGTTGATACGAAAAACTATGCTGCATATGGTTCAACGGTGTTTGTGAACTATATTGGAATTGGGGAGATCCTGATAAATAACTTGGGTAAACATTGTTCACATTCTCCCGTCTAAAAAATATAACATTCAATTAATTACTTAAAATAAATATAAAAGTAGCACACACCTCTCCATATATTTACTATATCCATTCAGGCTCAGTCTATAAAATCCACTGGATAAAATATCGTCATTTTTAGTTGCTTGCTGTGCAACATATGGTATGTCAGTAATTCTAAATTGCCTTGATGGATCCTGTTGGTACCTAAGCTCTACTTTACCATCCCCAGCTATATGTTTTGCTGAACTCATACTATGACGAGGGTCAGCTTTCAGGAATGGTTCATTTCCATTTGTGCTAAGAGATATTGTGTCGTCCACTAGAACGTAGATTCAACGTTAGTGCATTTATTTTGAAAAAATACCGACACATAAACTATCATGCAAGTACCAGACATTATCAAATTAACTTCAGGAAAAGTTAGACAGAACAAATAAGTTATTATATAAAACAGAAATAATATAGTAAAGATGTTAAGACTGAAATTTTCAAAGGCACATATATGTACTATATTGCTATAAATAGGCCAAGCATTAGTTTCACATTATAGCATATAAAACAAAGTTACCACATTAATCTTACAAAATATATTTTTACAGATTACAGTGGTTTCACATAATAAGTATCCACATGATATAGGCTACAGGATATCCACATTTTTATTGGTCAAATGTAAACAATAAGAGATAGGGGATGGTTGTTGATAGTCATTGAAAACCACACTTGAAACTGGGAATTCCAAAACATCTTTATTATTTTTGGTGAAATTAAACCACAAAGTTTTTTTGAATATTTATTTCCCTCATCTCTATTTATATAAATCTCACAGAAAGCTTTCAATATGCACAAAACCACCAAAAAACCTTCTAAAATCATTTCTTCTAACTTATAGAAGATTTAAATGATTATTAATACGTTCATACATTACTTGCTATTTATTTTCAAATAAGGTAGTGTGTTACTGTTGAAATAAAATATAACCAACACCAAAGAAACCAGACAAATACAATTTAATAGTACATTTCATTCCACAAACAAATAATTACAATACAAACAATTCTTACTACAAAACATGATTATTTACAATCTTCCAAGCATTGAGCAAAAGCCTCTTAACTTACCATTACTATCAGGAACTCTAGGCTTTTTCTTTTGCTTCTGTTGGTCAACAGCAGCTTTTTCTTTTAATGCTGCCACTTTTTCTTGCAATGCCAAACATTGCTGTTTGTGCTTTTGGTATTCCGATTTATGCTGTCTTTTCATAGTCTACAAAAATATGCCCAATTTGAAAAGTTAAAACTACAGAAATAAAATAATTGTGAATTCACAAGAAAATATGTCACTCCTTCAACTTACAAAACATATATCTTAAGTATAAGTTGAATTTATGTTTCACACAAAATATACAGAGTGGATGTTTTAAAATACTGATAATTTACCTTGCTCATGCTTTGTTCATTGGCTAAGCCTAAAGCTGCTTCAGCCATGTTAGCATGTAACTGAATTTCCAGCTCCAGTTCTGATATAAGTTCGTCTTTGTTGCAGACATTTTTAATTAGTTTTTCAGGTAACTGATAGGATGTACCAATACGTCTTCTAATATGAGGGAGAGTTTCTCCTGGCTCCAAGGGCATTTCTGGTGGTGTTATACCAGTTAACTCCGCTTCCTAAAGAAAATAATTGAAACATAAAAAAGAAAAGTTGACAAAAATTTATAAAAATACAGTTTTTATTGACAATACTTGAATAAAAATTACCTGAACGCATAATTGCCTCAGTTCTAGATTTCTTTTAGCTAGTGTTTCCTCAATTTGCTTTTTCCTTTCTTGCAAAAAAATTATTCTAGAAGCGGGCATATTTCTAGATGCGCCCATAGTACTTAATTTACTTTCTTCATCATCTATAACATTCAAAGTCACAAGTAACACCCACTAATTAATGTGATTGCTCCTTATCTATATATTTTATCAGAAAACCATTATAATTATTATTTCAGTTCAGACTGTTATCTCCAACAGTTTCAGGAATTTGAGATGACACATGATCTGTACTATAATATGGTTTTATTATCATTTTATAATTGTATTTATTGTCGATTGTAAATATTTGTTATTTCACTATATATTTACTTACCTAGAAGATTATTGTTATGCTCTTCAAGCATTGCCTTGGTAACAAAATTAAAATATTTACGATTTATACCAAAATTTAAACATATTTTGATAGGTCAGTTTGTACCATTTCATTAATAAATAAAGCTAAGCCATTTATTCCATAAGTTGCGCCAATTATGTCAATTTGGAAGGATTTAAATCACTATGACAAATTGACTTCAGGAATAATAACTCATTAATTCATCATCAGCTTTTATCACAGAAATAAAATTAATTATTTGCACCTGCAGCAAATCCTATTCATAACGATTGTTAATTGTACTGTATTAATTCCATTATAAGTTCGTTGAAAATAATCCATACACTTATATGTTTATTTTAATTTTAACACATGATTTTGATTGGGGAATTTAATAAAAATATATTATAATTAAAATAAAGTAAACGTAAATACAATCCACTTAACCACCTCCACCCATTTCACAATAATAAGATTGTTTCTTTTGACATAAAGTGTAAACGGAATAGAGTAATAAAGAAAGAAATATATATTTAAGCATACGAGAGTAAGAGCATCCAATTTAATTTTAGACAGTTTTTAGCAAAAGAAAGAATATATCTGTCATCAGTCATTAAACAAATCTGTCTTTAATATGACATATATTCAGTGCTACCGTACAAACCTTCTAAAAACATAATTATACTTTCTGTTAAAAAGACCACTTTACTCATGTTTGTAAGAACTATTCGTTTTTCTTACCTTTTACCTGATATATGATTTATGTACTACATTATGATTATTATGACAAATTGCATAAGGTAAGTACATACATTTGTGTAAGCATTATATTTCTCTATGGTGTAAGCCATAGAGAAATAATATATGTCTATGGTTTAAGCGATCCTGGGCTGGGACTCCGCACACTATAGAATTCTACTGGTCGCTTTCTATAGTAGATAACTATTATTCCCATAGACTTATAATATAAATTTATTTATTCATTTATTTATTTATAAGTCTATGATTATTCCAGTCGACAGCAGTCAAAAATCTCACTCTGTACTCTGTCGACAACTCTTCTTTTATTTCTGACATTACCATCGATATGTAGTTTTTATGTAAACATTTCATAGTTCCCACTGTTGCTATGCTACTTTTTTTGAGATAATTCAATTTTTCGACATGGATAACCCCATAACTTTTAGGTTTCTTATGTCAAAGCCGCTTGCAACTTGTTTTGTTATTTCTATTGTGTCTTTTGTGTCAACTGTCCCAAATTTGGAAATATAACCATAACCTATAACATCGTAATCGTAGAAAACGACACGTCTTCACATGTAGAAAACGATAACTATCACTTTTGTCGACAAGTCGTATAGAATAGGGTCGATAATAGAATTCTATAGTGCGCAGAGTCCCAGCACTGCTAAGCATAAAGATATGTCAAGAAATGGCATACTTCATTTAGGTTTATAGGCTGGTACCTTTGATTTTAGTTTTATATTCAAAGGCTGGTACTGATCAAGGATGTTAAATTCTAACATCCTTGGGTACTGATATCCATGCTGTCAACCACAGGGCACAGACTACTCACTATCAACTTGTGCAAGGGAGATTTTTATTTTAAATTTTCGGGGGTTTATGAAAAATTTAGCGAAATAATTAAAAATTTTGTTATCTAATCTAAAACTTTGCATGATAACAAAATTCCACCAAAATTTGAGGCAATTATATGAATTATAGTACGTTAACATTTTAATAGGTGGCTGATGACATAAAACACCTCTATGGTTCAGGCTAAGTATGTTTTATCTATGGTTCAGGCTCTGTAGGTGATCTCAGATCTGTGGGTGCACGTTATTATAACAAAACATAGGGACAAGGTAGGAATGTGATTTGTGTGCAATGTCGGAATGTCGTATTTAGTTTATCTGTGTAGTTCAAGTTTTTGTTTAAATAGTTTTTACGATAATCACAAGTGTTATTAAATTTAAATGGTGTTGAAAATATGACTTTTGCAACTCTTTGAAGGTGAACAAATATACTGAAATTCTCGAAAGT
Organism: Galerucella pusilla; assembly: GCA_910591695.1. Taxonomy (NCBI): domain Eukaryota; kingdom Metazoa; phylum Arthropoda; class Insecta; order Coleoptera; family Chrysomelidae; genus Galerucella; species Galerucella pusilla. The sequence continues at coordinate 48,827 of CAJUYI010000397.1, forward strand.
TACATGTCTACGTATATGTTGATTCCAAGAAATGTTGGTATTTTCAGAAATGGTGCCTCATAGAACTTGAAAGTATGTTATTCTTTTTGATATTTTAGTGTGTTACATTTTAGAATGAATGATTTCAAACATATGGTTTATAAAGTAAAAATTTAGAAATCTCTAGAGATGCAGCAATTGCTTGTTTATTTCACTTGTATTTTTTTGTTTTGATTCTACCCTAATACTACCCTAATGCTCGAACCAATATTTGAAACGGCTCTTACCCAATCAAAGAGAATCTTCAGTTTTTATTATTTTTGGAATCGGTAAATACAGATTATATTCGTCTTGGTATAAAAATAGTACATTGTAAATTGATGATTTCCAAGGAATAAAACGTCAATCTCAAAATTTAAACGAATGCACTTGAGAGTATTCTTAGAAATGTTTTTACTTTTTGTGACTTACTTTGTCACTTACTCTATAGTGTTATGAATTAAAATATCTAATAACTTAATGTCTTCCTTTAACTCGTTGATAATGGTAAATATGAATGAAAAGATCTAATAACTTAATGTCTCCCTTCAACTCTGGATAATGGCAAATAATAAAAAAATCCATCTTATCTCATTTATCCTTCCTTATTTTCTAGATAACCATAACTAATGTTGTCAAGTGTTTTAAATAGAAGTAAAAAGTGCAAATATCTTGAAGAAAATCAAGAAAATATTTCTGTTTCTTCTGAAAGAATCTCTTTAATTATAACACTTACTTGGTGAACTTAAATTTTTGAATCTAGATTAACAATCAAAGTTTGATTTCAGTAGATAAAACAATTTAAATTAATGCTTGGTACTAGAAATTAGGTAAGTAGTAGGTAATATATTCTTATTTAATACTTTTATTGCTAAAGTTAATTTGTGTTTTCAAACGGACACAAATTTACATGTAAACAAGCATCTATTTGAATTATGATAAACATGCGTTATCAGTTGACAAATTATAAAATAATAATTATGTGTGGGGTGTGCAGTTTGTGGCCCAAATGCATCCTTTTTATTTCTTTCTCTATATAAGTATAACATAATCAATTAGGGAAGCTTTAACTTGATAATAACACTAAATTTACTCATCTTAGTCTTGGATACTGGCTGAATGGACATAGATTTTTTAGTGTAACATAAGACATATGATACACAGATTTTTATGTAATAATATAATATTGGTATTTTAATACAGTTTAATAGATTGTTGCAAATTGCACGGAATATTTTTTAAATCTGCAATATTGTTTCTAAAAAATTTCTGGTTATGCTTCATAGCATATTGTTGTATTTTGTATATTTCTGGGATATGTTCTTTTGATAAAACCTTTGATGAATTAATCTCTGCTAGTTACTATCTAAAAAAAGTTGGAACTGACAACTTGTTAACTGCTACTATAGCCGTACTAAACATAATATACTTACCTGGATACATTTCACTTTAAGTTATTTGGATAAATCACAAGAATTGTTGATAAATATATAGATAATAATGTAAGCAATTTGGATGAATTCAGACAATCTTTCCACTCATATTTATAAAAAAATTTCAATTAAATTGTTTACAACAATTTACCACCTCAGGGTATAGTTAATGATATTAACTGTAGTGTTTTCTTTTTGATAATTAATTAAAACAACATGCTTATTTTATCAATCCTACTATTCTAGGAACAACAAAAGAAAATATCTTTGAACTGTTGGCTATTGCATACATTACATGATAAATATATGTAATTATTACAAAATATCAATTATGCAAATTTTGCATTCAAAAAATTAAGTCGATTTATTGATTTGGAAGGCCACCTAAATAATCAGACTATTAAATTTAAATTAAGCTTTTGTTTGTGTAGCAGTAATTATGATAATCAGAAGTGTAATCATTTTTACTACTTAGGAGTTTACTTAATGTGTTTTCTTTGAATAGAAAATACAACTATAGTTTCAAAAACCTTTTTTAATTGGCATCATTTTATAGGGATGTATAAATGGGAAATAAGTATTGAATGTAATGGAGCGAGTTTGTGAAATAAAATAATTTTCTTTTTTTTAATGTTAATTTTTGTTATAAATCAGTAAACACTCAATATTTCTGAAAAAGTTGAAGATAGATAGGTATATCTAGAATTTTCTGAAGAAGTAAATAATATACAGGGGGTTGCATTTAAAATAGGAAAGTTTGAATTGGCCTCTGCCACATGCATTCAAATTGATGTGTCCAAGCATTTTTCCCAGCACACCCTCATTCATTTGTTATTCTATTTGGCTATTCCACACTGTATACAGAGTATATTCTGAGAAAAACTACAGTGAATTCAATTTATTCAACCATTATGTATTTTTGTGAACTATTTCTATGAACACAAAACAAGTACATTGATGATATGGAGGTCTATAAGTCAGGCATTTGTTAACATATTATATAGGGGCATCATGTTCAATGTGCTACTGCTAACAATATTTTATTAACATAAAATTGAAGTAAGTGCTTTACTACCACTAAATTCATCAGAATAAGCTCTTTACCAGGTGTTCTTATGATTTAAACACTTTTATCTTTTCCTAACTAAAAAACTGTCCCATTCCAAATAAATAGTATACCTCAAGGAGCATATAGAAGATCAAAATTATGGCTAGCAATATTTCTTGATATATTTCCTCGAATGAAAATGAATAAATCCATAATTATTTGATTTAGGAACATCCTGTAGACTGCTGTAATCAGACTTATTGTATTACTATTTTATGTTATTAATGGCCAATTTCATTAAACTACATTTTATTATTAACTGTTGGGTTGCACAAGTTTTTCTTTGAAATTAATGGAAATAATTAATATTGATAAAATTTGTTGGTACAACTTATTTTCCTGGAACTGGATATTTTGATGAATTTGAGTATCTTCCCAAAAGAAAAAAATGCTTCTTCATTTAATAAATATAAAGGTCATTGCAGAACACTATAAAATATAGAACTTTATGTATTTGTCTTTAGTGCAGTTAAACCATTCTCATTTGAAAAAAAAAATATTAGGTGAGTAAGATTTGCACCCACACAAAATTTTATCAACTACCTAACTTCATTTATTTATAATTTTTTAAAAAGGAACGCATTTAAATGAGTGAAATTTTTATGATTATTTTGAAGTACAACAGGATACTTGTTTAGTTATTTTATCAGTACTGAATTTCCATATTTGTGACTAATAACAAAATAAATAGTTGATTATGTTGATTGATGATAAACTGGTATACAGGATGGTTTTAAATATAAACAATAGATTGCTTTTTTTAAGACTTATTTTTTTATTTTCCCCTGAATCCCCTGAAAATTTGAGTCCTTAATATTAACTCGCTCAAATCGTTAAAATATTTCCTATTTGATTAAAATCTAATTGTTTTCAACTAATAACAAATCATAAATTTGTAATAAAGAAAATATGCTTTATCACGAAATAGTCATATTAAAAAATTTAAGTATATTTATGCTAATATTATCTGTAAAGAAAAAATATATATTTTAATGGATAAACTAAGAACCTACTCATCGGCAATGACGAGGGGTAGCTGGGGTGGGTCGTTTGTTTTATAAAATAAAATTTTAAGAGCATTGTGATCAATGATATTTCTTTTTGTTACAGGGGACCACCAAGGTTCGCGTAGACCACTATGTATCTAATGTACCTAGTAGCAGCGTCCTTCTTTTTTATTTTTACGAATGCCGAAATCAACGAGGGTATCATCCAGGATAAACATAGGCGATCCAATACGTGCATGGGCCTAGGAGATTTTGGCTGTAAGTATCTAAAATTTGGTCACTCTTACTCCACTAAAATTCATTCAATACAAATTATGTAAAATGAATCATTATGGTGTCATTTTATATGTTTACTAATTGAATTTTAATGACATTATATTTTTTAATGGGTATAATATTTGAATAATTTTGATACTACATATTATTAACAATTTAATTATTACCCGTAATTGAATGATTAATTTTTATTTTCATTAAACCACATGGAAAATCTTTTTATTTCAGATACTTATCCTGAAGGGGATATAACAATTAAATATGGTCAACCGTTGAATATAACATGTACTCTGTATAACAGTACAATTGCCAAATCGCGTAACAAGAATAATGGGAACGAACTATCCAGCTCGGATTTGTATTTTTATAGACGCAACACAAATATTTACCCTAACAACGAATATGATCCGAACGACAAAACGGTGAGTTTTGGGTTTTGTACCAGTCACAAATATGATTCATTTATTTGACCACTACCATTGAGTACTTCCTATTATAAAATATTTAGATAAGGCAATTGAATACTCAATATCACCGGAACTAGATTACTTTCTTTCCCATAAGTTTTCCATTGCTTGATTTTATTTTAGAGACTGTTTTTGAATTAGTCTTCACTGAACATCGATAATTTTAACTATCTATGTTTCGATTGCATTTTTTTAAAGGATCGAAATGACAATGAAGATAAAAAACACGGTACATATTGCAATTGAATAAAGGAGTTCAGTTCTAAGGTCTACCATTCAAAACATAAGATTTTTGCATGTTTTTTATCATTGCGTATATCTTGAAATTTAAAATAACTTTTTAGCTGAATACTCAACATATCGGTGGCCAATAATTCTAGGAACTCTTGGCATGTCACCATTTCATTTCTGTTATCTGTCACTAGTTTTGTCAGATGTCTACGAAAGCACTCTGGTGTCACGCACACTTTTCTTTTTTTGAAAACTCATTATAATGATAATAATGATATAATTTTTTTTTTTTCATTATAATGACATATATTTGAGCTTATATTTTCTTAGGTGATGTTTTGGGATTATCATTTTTGTTGTATTTAAATCATTTATATTAATTAAATTTCTTAGAATTTCTATCAAATAAAAAAATGGTGGACTATTATATTGCATATTACTTTCTATTGGGTCTTAGTTATAAAGAAATTACTGTTTTCTTGAATTTATATCACAAACAGAGTATAAGTTAATCAACAGTGGAGAGAATATTGAAGATTCTTGGAATCTATAGAAAAAAACATTTTACTCGCTTGCCAGAAGTTTTGGATTTCATAACAGAACAAGTTGAGAAGTACGTGCAATTACATGGCTATAGATGGATGCCTTTGAAATGCATCCAGCCAGCAAGGTTTTGTAATTACAAACAGAAATGTGAGTTTTATATTGAAAGAATTGGACCCTATATATTGGAGTTAGTCTCAGAAATAGGAAACGACTCAGAAGAAGAAAGTATTCTACACCAGGACCAAATTTCCTGTGGCATTTAGTTTCTTATGACAAACTAAAATCATATGGGATTGCAATTAATGGTGCAATTGGACTATCCTCCATATCATTTAAAAGATTCATGTCATAGATTCGAAAATACCTTTGTTATACCTAATCTAGAAAATATAAATGTCATTCTAATGCGAAAAAAGTCATTATAATGAGAAAAAAGTCATTTTAATGAGAAAAAAATCATTATAATGAGATAAAAGTCATTATAATGAGTTTTCAAAAAAAAGAAAAGTGTACGTGACCCCAGGAAAAAGTAATTAGAAGAATAAATATACAACTAACTAGAAATGCTACAAAAATCTAATCGAAAATGGACATACACAATTAAATGAATATCAACAAGAATAAACATAACTGACATTTGACATAACTAATGACGGAATAATAGACATGAAATGGTGACTTGCCAAAAGTTCCTAGAGTTATTGGCCATCGATATGTTGAGTATTCAGCTAAAAAGTCATTTTAAATTTCAAGATATACGCTTCGGGGGTATATTCATAATTTCAATAAAGCAATTTAGATGTTCCAATTGATAAAAAACTTGCAAAAATCTTATGTTTTGAATGGTAGACCTTAACTGTCATTCTTGTCAGAAAAAAAACTTTTGTTGGCCACACTGACCTTAGACTGAACTCCTCTATTGCGTGTATTTCCACTTGATTTATACACGGAGAAGTATCGATATTCAGTGAGCACTACTTTGAATATAACAATAGAACGTTATTATTTTGGTTTATGCTCTAGGAAATGTAGATTATTTTTTTATTTCAGGCGGAAAGGGTAAAAATTCTGAATGAAACAAGTATTCAATATTATGTTGAAAAGCCTGATTTGAGTGAAAGGTACATGGTTTTTTGTCATTTCAACGATTCGACTCCGAAACAACATACAATATGCACAAATATGGTAGTTGTGGGATGTAAGTTCACATATTTTTTAAATTAAATACATGAATATATTGTCAGTAGTTCATATGTGCAGTAGTTCTTGTTATATAAAAAAGTCTTCTGTGTGCAGTGAACCGGGAAATAAAAAATACACGTACTTGAGAAACTTAAAAACCAACCTAGTATCTAAATTTACGGTTCAATGTGACGTCTATGGAATTGTAATACGGAATGGTTCTTAGAAATTTTGTTTTTTTTCTTACTCAACCACGCTAATATCTAAATACTATCATTATATTTTTAAACAAATACATTCTGTCGGTATTATGAATACAAAATTGTAATCTGTTTAGAATATAAAGTAGTCGTACTGGATTTTCAAGTTCAAATTGGTGTTGATGCTTTGAAAATTTCCAAAAAATACTAGCGATAACGCCTAGATGAATGTATTTCGATAATATTGCAGTACAGTGTGTCCCAAATTCGAGGCGTATCATTGGTCTCGAAAATAGAATTGTCGCAAAGTTGCACATTTAAGGGGACAAAATATAATTAGAAGCGATGAGATTTCAAATATTTTCTTTCTTTCTTTTCCGATAATTGAGATTCAGAATAATGATTAGATATACAGCGTGTCCACAGATGGAGTATCCTATAGGTGAAAAATTTTTAGTGAAAAATGTTATTCTTGATAAAAAGTTTTGCTTGTTCTGAAACCCCATAAAATGAAATAAAATTCAAGTTTTTCATAACCTGTCTCATTTTATGGTCAGTTTTATGAAAAACTGGAGTCTGATTTTTTGACATTTCTTCACATATTGGCTAATATCTCGGGAACCTTGAGGTTTGCAAGGTTCTAGTCTACGCCATTCGATTCAGAATTGAATTTTATATAAAAAGAGGAATTTTCCACATCGAAAAACCTTACGAGTCCACACCGAAAATTATACTCATTCGCGAAGACTCCCAATTTTCAAAATTCTTCTTTTTATATAAAATTCAATTCTGAATCGAATGGCGTAGACTAGAACCTTGCAAACCTCAAGGCTCCCGAGATATTAGCCAATATGTGAAGAAATGTCAAAAAGTCAGACTCCCGGTTTTCATAAAACTGGCCATAAAATGTGACGGGTCTTTGAAAACTTGAATTTTATTTCATTTTATGGGGTTTCAGAACAAGCAAAACTTTTGATCAAGAATATAACATTTTTCCCTAAATTAATATTTGAAAATTTTTCACCTATAAGATACTCCATTCGTGTACAAGCTGTATATAAGGACAAACATATGAACTAGTGTACACACTTTTTTTTACATTTTTTAAAGAAAATAACATTTTTATTTTTAGTGCCACCTCAAAATGTCACAGATTTTTCATGCACATCTGAGAACTTTGAAAGATTAATTTGTAACTGGACGGCGCCAGAAAATTATGTTGTCACTCATTACACGATTCATTACAAATTCAAAATGTAAGTAGTTATTTATAATATTTTTTTGCTATAACAATATTAGAATCAGGGGATATTTGCTATATTTCTTTGGGAGAAAAGTTGAATAATAAATATCAATTAAGTCTTGTTTAAAATAAATTAAATATTTTCAGTTACAAAGGAATTATTTTTATTTATTTAATATTTTATAATTTTATGAACAGTAAAGTTAGTGTGCTTGCCTATTTAAAAAGTTGTTACCTTTTATTTTAATGCACTGGGTGTTTGAATAAGAGGTGTGGATAACAACAATAACAGGCTCTCATATATTCAACTTCTACTGAAATTAAAATTTATTTGGATGGCGAGAACTTGAATAATATTAAATTGGCAAAATTACTTTAATAATTATGCTGCTACATATATATGTATATAATTAAAATCTCATTAACAAAGTGTTGAAATAAAATAGATAGTAGTAACATATAGCTTTTAAATGAAGGTAAGTTTTTGGTTATATTTTTGACGAACCTGCTTTTTCTTTTGAACAAAGAAAACTAAATTTTCTTCAATTGTTTACAAAAGTTTAATGGTTTAATTATAACGGTCTATATTTAATTTCGTATTAATTTAATTTAAAACAACTAAACAATTATATTGAATTTTTTAATTAAGTATTCTATGTTTGGGGAATTACACTTAATTTTTTTATAATGATTTGTTTATATTATATGAGATTAAATATAGAGATCCACAAATAACTGTTCATTATCAGGATATTTATAATGAAGTTATTTTGTAAACAGTTTTGAATGAATTTCATTTTTAATTAATTAATCTTTATTAATCTCAAGAGACCATGCAACTGTGCATAACAAGAAACCCCTGCGCAGACACCGTCACAAAAAAAAAACTACGTGAGTAAAGTGAAAAGAGAGAATAATAACTGTTTTGTGTCGTAAAACCTGCTTACAACGGAGGCTAATATTTTTCTTGCTGGCAATCATTTTGTGTGAGGCATACAAGCTTCAGTATTTTTGTGATGTTTCCCGCGGGAGACTTAGAGACGCATTTATATGTTCTTTTACACACTATACTTTCAATTTTAAACTGGACAGTCCAAATAAATTTTGATTTTCAACCAATTTGAGACTGTTTTAACCTGGCATTATTTTATAGAATTATAAAAAAAACGGTTGGTTATGATGATAAGGTATTAAGTGGTCAACTAGACCACCAGATCACATGCTGTTGGATTTTTTCTGTGGGGTTTTCTTAAGCACAAAGTATGTGTAACACATCCAATCAGAGAAAGGATATTAGGAATATACAGTGCTTTTCAGATAAAAGTATCCACCTTCAATAACTTTT